>JANHGL010002088.1:108892-125575 GCA_024611195.1 Ceyx melanurus
GTATGTTTAGGTTCCTCAGGTGGTCACAAACCTGATATTCACATACAGTGGGGGGACTTCACCATCCTGGTCCACACCTTGCAATTTAACTTGGGGCGTGTTGGGAGAGAGGCTGTCATTGAAGACTGAGGAAAAAAAATTGTTGAGAACCTCAGCCTTCTCCTCATCCATTATTACTAGTCCACCATTTTTACTCTTCAGGGGTGGTATGTTTTCTTTGATGTTCCTTTCTTCACTGACATATCTGTAGTATGCCTTCTTGTTCTTCTTTACATCCCTTGCCAAGTTCTTCTCCATCAATGCCTTGGCCCTCCTGACCTCATCCCTACATAATTGGGCAGTATCCTTATACTCTTCCCAGGGTATTTGTCTCTGCTTCCACCACCTGTGAAGCTCCTTTTTGTTTTTTCATTTGACCAGTAGGTCTTGGCTTAGCCACACTGGTCTCTTCCCTTTCTTGCTTGATTTCTTACACCTGGGGATCAAGATCTCTTGCAGTCGCTGAAGAGTGTCCTTAAAAATCTGCCAGCTCTGTTCTGCCCATTGTCTCTGAGGACTGTTTCCCAGGATATCCTATTGACTAACTCCTTGAAGAGCTGGAAGTTTCCTTTTTTTGAAGTTAAAGGTCCTGACTGTACTTTTACACAGAAATCACAGAATCACAGATTCTTTTTGACAGAGCTTTGACCCTAAGCAGCGTGAATTCTACCATAGATGAAGTGTTGCTTCCCCTTTGGTGGGGGTGTCTACTTCCTGCCTCAGGAAGTTGTCATCAAGGCACTCCAGGAGCCTCCTAGATTGTCTACTGCTGGCTGTATTACTTCTCCAGCAAATGTCAGGATAGATGAAATCTCCCAGCAGGAGTCATTCTTCGGTCACATTATTTTAAAATGAGTGAAGATTAATTTACGTTTTAACAGCTTGTAAAAGTTTCATTTATTTACATGTGTAAATAAGTTTCATTGAAAAATAAACAGAGTGATCCACAATACCTACATACTATTAGAACAAAAGCGTATGTTCTTCCAGTATCCTCAAGACTCCTTCAGTTATCTCTCATGCTGTGTCATAGAGAAATAAAGAGTTTCCTCTCTGTTTATAAAGAAGTAAAATGAAATTTAAGGACTAGTCAAATGCTTTTGGGATCTGAGAATGACCAGATGTAAAGCAGCTAAACAAACCTACTTCGTCAGGAAAATCCACTGGGATCAAGAACTAGTTTACGATTCTTCACACTCACAGAGCTGGTCATAACAGATCCTCATTTTGATATTGCATTGCTGAATTAAAGGGTATGACTTAAACTGTAGTTTAACTAGGCTCTTTAAGTTAACAAAGCACACATTTCAAATGGAAAAGTAATAACTACAATTCACAGTAGCATATTTAATGCAAATTAGGTTAATGAGAATGTTGGTCTAACCTATTATCATTTCACAAATTCCTTTACCTTGAAAATAACTTCCTTTTATACTATGAAAACTGTTCAAACATCTTGCAACAACTCCAATTTCCTTCCAGCATAAAAAAATACTTTTCCTCATGTGAATAGTTTTTTTTTTTCTTACTTACAAATATCACTTGGCCTTCAAAGACAAAGTAGTTAATAACGCATCCAAGCAAACCTCACACACCATCTTTCGTAACATTAATAATAAGCCTTAATACGTGTTACTGTCTAAAACGTAACTTTTTTATGAAAGAATAGCAGATCTAAACCACCATGCTTTCTTGAGGCTTAAATATGTTTTAAAGCTAAATTAATTAATTTAAACAGAATGCATGTTCCTTAGTCTCATTAGCCCAATTACCTCTTCATAGAAATATTCATTGAATAACAGAGTCAAACAAATCCTACCTGTTATTTGAGGTTTTTCCAACCTTTGTTCATCTTCTGTTTATTTTACTTTGGGGATTCAAGCCTCGATCTACAAGTCCATTTAGTAAGCCAAACAATATGCAATAAATTTATGATAGCAGTATGTAGCTGAACCAAATAAGAGAAAACAGAAAAATACCACTTGTTTACATTTGGGAAATTAACAGTGAGACCTAAAATATCTTTAAAAGTACTCTCTATCTACTACACTGGTCAAAGTTCTTCCTGACATACTAAATTCAGAAGATTCTCTCCAAAGAAAGTCCACCTTTAGAACAGATTTTAAGCAATTTTGCAAGTTTAATTTGTAGAAGATCCCTTTCTCTCTAAAGTGATCCCCAGTTCAGCAGTATTTATGAGGGGTTTAACATCAAAACAAGCTCCCCAGTTCCACCAGTCTTTTTCATGGGTTGCACTAATGCAGGAGAAAACAGATGTTATTTTTAAGGTGAAAAAAAAAAAAAAGAGCAGATCCTCCAACATCACAGCTTTCTGCAGGGAAACAATCTGAATTGCAGATTTTAGGCATGAATGATGCTTGAAATCTTATCCAACATCAATGATTCATATAAGACTATCCAACTCTCTTGAGGAGTCAGGGAGAAGACAAGCAACATATTCTTTTATAGAATCATAGAATTATTATGGTTGGAAAGGACCTCTAGGATCATCAAGTCCAACCTAACATCTGTCTATCCACTAGACTACAGCCTTAAGTGCTACGTCTACTCAGTCTTTAAACACCTCCAGGGATGGCGAGTACACCCACTCCTTGGGCAATCAGTTCCAGTGCCTCACCAATCTCTCAGTAAAGAATGTCTTCCTAATATCTAAACCTCCCTTGATGCAACTTAAGGCCACTTCCTCTCATTCTATCATTAGTAATTTGGGACAAGAGACCAACACCAGCCTCTCTACAACCTCCTTTTAGGTAGTTGTAGAGAACAATGAAATCTCCTCTAGACTAAACAACCCCAGTTCCCTCAGCCTCTCTTCATAAGGCATGCTTTCCAGGCCCCTCACCAGCTTCACTGCCTTTCTCTGGACCTGCTCCAGCACTTCAATGTCCTTCTTGTGCTGTGGTGCCCAACACTGCACACAGTACTCAAGGTGCAGTGTCACCAGAGCTGAGTATGGGGGCACAATCACCACTCTATTAATAATGCAAGATTTGGTTTCCCTTTTAATAATGCAAGACTTCACACAGAAGGTCCAAGAGAATGCAGAAATCTATATAAGAAAGAAAAAAGGTGGGCATCTACTAAGTTATTAATTTTGAGATAACTTATGAGCACAAAGAGAAAACTAAAGCTTAGCAGTCTGCTGGCATGAATTAGGTGTGAACAAATCTTTCTTAAATTGAAAGAAAAAGCATGAGGAAGAAATCCCATGTATCCATGCCATGGCTTGCTTTTACTAGATTTATTAGGACAGTATGGAAACTTTTATATTAATAATTTTATATGAACAGATGATCATCAGATACAATAATCTTCCCATAATGAGGTAGCATATAACACAGAGATACAGACTTCTGGAAGACAGAAAAGCTTCCAAAGACTCTTCACAGTAGTTCTAATACCATCACTAATTTCTATTTCTGCTTTTTTAATTTCTCTGCTTCAGTAGGTTACACACTGTAACTATTATCTTTTCTAAGGCTGCAATGCACTATTTATGAAATTTGCTACAAGCATACAGTATTAACAATTTTCAGAAAGTGAGAATATAAAAATAGCAGATAAAGACCCTGTAAGAACTGAACATCTATTAGTTTTATTGAGATATTACTAAGATCAGTAACATTGCAAGCCACTGCAAAGTCTGCATTTTATCAAGAATACAAGATGTATTTCTAAAGAATGTGACTTCACCAAAAATATTTCTTTACAACCTACATTTTTCTCGGGTTCTAGTGCTCACAAGTTACACAGCCCATATATTACAAACTCCAGGCAGCTTATGCAACTGCTCAGCATAAAAATTCTAACTACTAGCAGAGTATGTATCATAAAGAAAACATTTTAAATAACATTCTTCTACTGTTACCAGTAAAAGTTCTTGATCTCAGTGCAAACATACTGAATTTTGTAGCCCTCACTGCAAACTATAAAGGGTATTTGTAATCAGAATCAAAAAACCCCAATATTTTATAATTCCCTGGCACAACTACACAGTATAACTAGGTACAACTTCAAAAATGAACATGTGACTTGGCAAAACAGCAGGATAATCTGATCAAGACTAAATGATGCCCCCAGAATTTGAAACAAGTTGCATATTAAGAAGGAAAGATCTTTGGAAACTAGTGCTGCTTCTGGAACAAAGAGTGTCTATTCAAGAAGTACAGAACCAATTCAAAATACAGAGAAACTGCAGCCTATAGAAATCAAGGTCAGATTCCAGGTTTTCAAAAGAGCAGCAGCATGAAACAAACAAAAAAAGCCAAAGAACATCATGGTTAAAAAAAAAAACCCTAAAGCAGAGGCTAACTAGTCAAAACTGAAAAACAGAACAAATAAAATTTTATTTGAAGAGGCTTAGAAAAAGAAACAGCAGCACATCTGCTTCTGCATGAACACCAGGTGACTAAGAAATAAGAAGAAACTGGAATGCTTTTAAGACTTAAAAGCTTCAAAAAGCATAATGACAGCATGGGAATACTGGCATCAGTGAAAAGAAAACTGAGGAGGACAATGCAATACCAGCTTGATGTCTTTGATGAACAAACTAATGGAAACTATAAGAAATTTAATGGATATGTGTATTTGGTTCTTGAAAGAAGCAAACAATCATGCACATAAGCAGAATCTAGTTCATATCATTTACATGTGTTCCCAAAAGCTCTCACCAACATCCCACTCCCTTTCCCACCCACGACTTCAGTGCATCAAGACGAGGGTTTATATGAAATAATAGCTGCCTGAAAGCAGGAAGAAAAAGAGTATATTGTCCATTTTCAAATTAAAATAAATTACCAGTACAGTTCTCTGGGGTTCTATCTGTTTAACCTCTTCACTCAGTTAATAAAGAAGAGGGGAAAAAAATAAAAAAAAAAAGAGAACAATAAACATTAAGAAAATTTGTTCAGGATACTAAGCTTTCCTTAGTAGTGCAGATGAAGGTAGGTTGTGGAGAATGACACAAGAACTTCACAAGATTGAGAAAGCAGATTTTCAAATGGCAGATGATACTTAATCACAAAAATTCAAAATGGTGCAATTCTTACTTAACTTACAAGTTCAGAGATGACCAACACCATTCAGAATCAGAATCTCAGTGCCCTGCAGTGCTTAAAGAAACAAACAAAAAAGCAATAGTGAACAGCACAGAGAACATGGTTACACTTCTATCATGTATTATTAGTTTGAATACTGTGCACAATCTTGGTTTCTCAAACCCAATCTCAAAAAAATATAACAGCATTATAAAAAGCACAGAACAGCTCCTGTATGAGAAACTATTCAGTAACTTAAGCCAAGGGAAGGGAACCAAGTGAATATGACAGAAATCTGAAAAGCATGAAAGGCTTTAAAAAGGGCAAATAGGGACTCACTGCTCACAGAAGACCTAGAGGCATGAAATAAAGTAGGCAGATAATGCACTCAAAACAAAAATTGGTAAATCTTTGTAAGCTGAAGGTAGGTTTTGGGCCTCTGTGCCATCCAACAGTGAAGATGCCACAAGAATATACAAATATTCCACATCTGACTCAGGAAGTCCCCAGATCATAAATTGCTGCAGGTCAATAAAGTATTTGGGAAAGTAGCATATCACAGTATGTTTAGGTGCCTCACCTCAAGTGTCCCCAGATAGGTCTTGGGTCTAATTGAACAGAACCAACCTTAGATTAAAGCAATTAGCTCTCTTTTTTTTTTTTTTTTTTTTCCTTTAACTTGTAGAGCTCCACCTGTCTCTTAATTAGTAATTTTTTTTTCTGCAGGAAAAAGAGAAAGCAGGTAAACCACATTTTTTTTTTTTTATCTGTAGCTATGAGCTCTTCCAAGTCAATGTACATTACATTTGCAAGGTGTATAAGGAGACAAGAGACAACACTACCTTATGTATAAACAGTATCCCTGTTTTCTAAACTTTTCTACATTTTCTTAAATGTATCACTGCTTTTTAGATTTATTTTTTATTAAATAATTAACAATTAGTGCTCTTAGAATGCAGTAAAAATGCAAAATATTTTTTTGTAAAATGCGCTGAACAAAAAAGTATATTTAATATATGTATAGTTTCACCAAAATACATAAGACTGATGTGGTTGTTCATAAGTACCAATGCCATCCATTATTCACTTTTTCATTGAATAAACAATAAAAGGATATTTGTGTTAAGTTACTGATTTCCCCATAGTTTAAGCTTAAACCTTTCATTAAGTTTAAGCTAGTCACCTTAAATATTTACATTTTTCCTGATACTTTATGACATTTTCTAGTGTAGTATTTTTTTTCAGGCCACTAATTTATAATAATCTTAGTGATTTTTAAATGTCACTGCAACCAGCTTCCTACATCAGACAAAAGTATAAAAATTCATAGAGCACACTAGTTTTTGAGCAATATCATTTAATGGAAAGGCTGAGGGGGAAAAAAAAAAAATAAAAGGAAAAAATGGCTTCATCACTTCGTGCACAAATACTCAGGACTGAACACTTTTTCTTTTTTTTTTGTAGTATCATTGTGATATAGCAGGAAGTTAAATTTGTGACTCTCCCTAGGGAGAGGGGCAGGACAGATAACTCTGCTTTAGGTAAAAGGGGAGGATTCATGCATTTTCATAAGCCTGGACCCAACAGAGCAAAAAGTAAATTAATAGTGGAGTTTTTGAACCATACAGACCAACAGGTTAAAGAACCCAATAATATGGCCCTTCCTGGAAGACCCTTTTCCTCTAAGACTATATAAGCAGCTAATATCAATACAGCATATGTCCATAGGGGGAGGCAGAGCTGAAGTCCTCTAAGTTAATAAAACCACTTTGAAGAAGAAATGAGAGCCCTGATGAAGAATTATTTTATATAAATATATATGTATTTTTATATAGGAGACAAATACCTCTGAGGTTAAAGCTGAAACAGGACCCTTCATTCATACCTTAGACAGCGCAATCTGTAATTAAACATCCTAAACTTCTTAACTTTGATATTGTGAGAAGTTAAAAAAAAAATTCAATAATGGATGACTTGCATTTTGCAAATTATTTGGGAACTGTTTTTTTTTTCTTTTTATAAATTACACACAAAGACCAACCTTTACAATGTTTCCAAATATAATTAATCTTCTACTGTATAAAAACAAATGAGATTTCAAATTTTGCCAGAGGCCGGCTGGATTACTTGTTATTAGAAAGCTCAGATTCAAAACTCAGTTGCTGGACTCGGCAGAGTGTTCTACCCACTAAACAACTGCTTTTTTTTTTTTTTTTTTTAGATGGCTCTTTCTCAACTCTGTTAAGAACCTGAAATTTATTCTCAATTGAAGTTTTTACTTTTACTTTTGTTTAGATACTTCATGTCATCCTTGCCACAAGAACGCTGAAATCAGCATGATAATGTATTTTAGTGCATCACACAATGGCACTTACTGGTTAAGGTTCTGTAGCTTGTACTATATAAATTCCTCCAAATTGTTATTTATTTGAATTATTGCTCATTCTACCTTCTGTGTAAACAGTTCATGCAAATATATTGCTGTATTTTATCTGGGAGGAGAGAATGTCACACAGTTCATTAGAGCAGATTTATCTTGCATCTTTCCATCTATGATAATTTTGTATCTACTGGCATGATTAACTATGAGCAGCTCCATTACATAAATTTACATTTGGATAACCACTGTTTTCTGTAAGTTGGCTGTTGGAATATTTGGTCTGAAACCTCTGAAATTCATGAATTATCTTAATGATCCACAAACAGTGAGAGTATACAAAATAAACCTCCTTTATTCTACATGGTATCTCCATCAAAAAAAAAATCTATTTTTTTTTAAAAAAGCCAGCAATCTTAGAGCAAACAAATGAACAAGAAATACTTTACTGTAAGCAGTTATCCATATTTAGAACTAACTTGACACAAATAGAGAAAAAAGTCTCCTATTTTACATGCCACAGAAACACTGGAACATTTCTCTCTCCCCCTTTCCTCTAATTTTCATAGCATGACAGTTTACAATAGTTCTGACAAATTGACTATTCAAGCTTCCATTTTAAGCATTTAAAGCCAGTCTTTAAGTTTTGATGATCATGCACACTTTATCAGACAGTCCTTGCATCATTAGAATTTCTAACAAGCAAACAAAAATCATTCTACATTTTTCTTAGTGCTATAGTTTCATTCCTTACCCTGTATTTGATAAAAACTTAGAGCAAAGAATATAATTTTATAATAAATAAATTTTATTTGTGCTGCTGGATACTCTAAATATCTTCACATCCAAAATTGTGCTGTTCTTCCCTAAAGCAGAATTCACTATTCATGTAAGTGGTACAGTGTGCTGTGTCTGTGGGACTATCTTTCAAAAGTGTTCCTAAATTATACATAAAGGTTCAGGCTAAAAATATTCAAGCAGTTTGATATAGTGAGTACAAGGCTTGGCTTTCTTGCATTTATGAAGGGTTCTGCAAGATACAACAAGTCACATTGCTAACACAAGCTTGTAAGATTTTTTTATTTAATGTAATGAAACAAGAAAAGAGAAGTAACTTCAGAAAACAAAACAGAAGGATTTTTTTCTGATACCTTAAAAAAATGACAAGGGTTGCAATTAGAAAAGAGTAAATCTAGCAAAACTGCACTTCTATAAGCATGCAGAAGCTTGGAAGGTATTTCTCTGGATATGCAAGTTACTCCGAAGATAGTAGTATCATGGCTTTATCAGAGTTCTGAACATCCACTTAAAATTAACAGCAGATTGGTAAGCATTCGGTTCTGATCAAAAATACAATCAAGCAGCATATGGGGTTTGTCTTACTAATGGTTTAGAAAGCCAATACATTCTTTGTCCAACTTTTTTTTTTTTCTCCAAAAATGTGCTTTTTAAAAGGTTACAATTATCTACAGATTTTCCCAGATTAATTAATCAATGCAAAGTTTCAAGACCTGTATTCACAGTTTTTTGTAAAATGAAAAGGAGAAAAATAATTACTATCTAAAATTCTTTGGGTCATACTAAAAAAACTTGTAGCCACAAACAAGTTTCTGTTCATCTTTTATATCAGGTACCTTCATGGGTTTTTCCAACAAATTTCTTGTGAGTAAATAAAGCTCAATGACTACAGCAGTATCCCCACGTTTGACCCCAACTGCTCCTTTGCTCTGAACATTCTAGAGCATTCCTCATTCTATAGCACCCAGTGCCTCTTGGCAACACATCCCCAAGCCTCTTGCATGAGTTCTCCTTGTATGGCAGTGAAAAGAACCACAGCTCTCCCACAAATTAAAAATCATGAAGAGAGGATGCAGCACAGAGAATTACAGTTTTCTGGATGACAAACACCATCTGCGCTACATATTTACCACTGATACATAGTGTTTTGCAGGTCTGAATAATGTAAAAGTATTGATTTTGATTTAATTATCTTCTGTTTTCAAACAGCACAAGAATTGAAATGTGCACCCTAGTGTTCATTTTTAAATATTCATTTGAAGAATTTATCTTCCATCACAGTACTGGCATACTATTAAATAGCTTCACAGCAACATAAAAAAATCAATTTTTAAGATATTGAAGACAACATATCTGGTAATAACGAAAAGTCTAAAATGAAAAATCAGCTGCATCATAGCTTTTCAGTAGACATTTATTTTCTATTCTTGTTTTATTTTTGTTGTATTCGTTTTATTTTTGTTGTATTTGTAGATTTTTCTATGATCTATACAGTCAAAAAAAAAACCCAAAACAAACAAAAAACCCACAAAACTTTGCCCCTTAAGGACATTACTTCACAATGTATTTTAACGTTGTGCTAAAGCCTCCCCTGCCTATTCATTCATCACAGAATCATGGAATGGTTTGGGCTGGAAGGGACCTTAAAGATCATCTAGTTCCACTCCCCCTGTCATGGGCAGGGACACCTCCCACTAGACCAGGTTGCTCAAAGCCCCATCCAGCCTGACTTGGAACACTTCCAGGGTGAGGGCTACCACAGCTTCTCTGGGCAGCCTGTGCCAGTGTCCCACCACCCCCACAGAAAGGAATTTCTTGCTTATATCTAATCTAAATCTACACCTCATCAGTCTGCTTTGTTCTAGCCCTGTTTATTAGGTTTACTTTAGATTTTAATCTTGTTTAAATGAATCCTTCCAGATTTCTGAACATGATTACGGTACAAATCCCTATTGCCAACACGGAACATAATAAAGTGCTGATCAATTAATTCTTTAGCAGGAAATGACCTGTGAATCACGTAAAAAAGTATTGTGTACTCACTCTGCTCTGCCTTTTCAAATGGCATTGCTTTGTGCTAAACATTTCACAGTGCACAGAAATATGCAAGGCACCTATCAAATATTATTCTCATTGCTTGTTTTCATTTTGGATGTGGTGAGAAAATAGTATTTCAAACAAATTGCGATACTTTTGTATACAGGACTTTCAAAATATTGGGGTTTTGTTTGGTTGGGGTTTTTTTTAGAAAAAGACCAGTGAGTATGTATATTACTATCAAGTATAAATATATTTATTTAACCATCTTAAGGAAATGCTTTCAGTCAGCCTTGCCTTAACAGGCATATTAATTATGATTCTCATTTAGCATGTCAAAAGAGAAGTCACTGTGTAGTATATACCAAATCAGTACAGGATTTGCATAAGGTTTAGCATTAATTACTGAAGGCACAGCACTCAGTGGAAAAAAAAAAATATTTTTTTTAGAAACTGCTTTCTTCATTGGAAAAAGTAATTAGGGCAGAATTTTCCCTAGAAGCTCAAAAAATAAAATAAATAAATAAAACACAGTATTGGGGACACTAATAATTGTAGCAAGTTTTTTTGATTCTCATTACTTTCTTCCAATAAATAATCAACCAACTCTCCCTTTCCTTCAGTAATCACATAGGGAAAGGTCTCACAACACATCTTTCCCACTGAATCAACACAAATGTGCAGTAACACAGAGCCAAAGCTTATTCAGTAACTAAGAACAAGGATTAGCAACAAAACTGTTCTTAGAACAAGTAAAAGATGCTTCAGTTGACAGTTATCTTGTGCACGAGTCTCCATGTCAATGAAAAACAAATGACCTTTTCTCTAAACACACATGCAGGGGTTTTTTAATACCTCTTCTTGTTTCAGTAGCACTTTTTTCTTTTTATATACTAAAATTTGTAAAAATACCTTTCTCATTTTGCTTTTAAACTATAGAGACTGGAAAAGAATCAGAAACTACCAGAAGTTTTAGGATGACAAGAAGGCCATTCATTAATCTATTAACAGCCTAATAGATGACCTCAGAGATACAATATCTTTCTGGGACAGAGGATTTCTTTCCACAGGCCTCAGTTAGCGAACAATTGTGTTGCACATTTAAAGGTCAACCCAAAAATGGGAACAATGTTCTCAACCAGGAAGGAATGTATTGGGGAAGGATGGAAGGGGAAGAACCCTCTCCCCATTGTTACTAAGAAAATAATGATACATGGTACTGCAATGCCAGCTCTCACATCTGTAAAATACAGCCCGTTTACAGACTTAAACCATTCTTTGTAAAGCACCTTAAGATCTATACACAAATGCCAAGATCTAACACTAGTATTTGTGGCCAGTCCAACTACTACCTAAATAGTACCTTCCTGCTGAAGCCAATACTTCCATTTCAAAATCACTTTAAAAAATTTAAGATTATGGTTACTGCAGAAGCAAATAGGAGATAAAATGCTTGGATGAATGACAGTCTGGTTAATGAATTACACATATTCTAACAAATTGAGCAGCTAAGCTCAATTTAAAAAGATCTCTGCTTTACTACAATCCACAGCTCTCAAAGGAATTCAGACTTGCTTGATTTTCTTTACATCATAGAGCTTGCTTTGGCCAAGTGCAAATACACAATGCAGGTGATCTGCTAACAGTTCCCAATTTTTCTAAAACAGTGGACAGTGATGTTAGGCTTTTAACTCTTCCTGAAGTGAATTAAAAATTTTATCTTCAGACAAATGAGAAACCACAAATTCTTCCAGAGAATTGCATACCTGTTAAGTACCTTTCAGTTTTACCAGACAAGCTTCAAAGTAATCTAAGATACAATGTAACTATCCAGTAACACCATGTAGAGATTTACAAGAAACAGTCATCTAATATGTATCTTTATTCCGCACTACTTTTTCGGCATGTGTTTTCAAAGCCACAAAATTGATGATGACATGAATACTTCCCATACAAATCTCTACTGATACTTCAGTTTAAGAATACAAACCAGCTCCACAGGTAACTACAGTTAGCATCTGAGCCTTCTTAGGAGAGAGTACTCTGTCACACTGACTAGAAAATACTCGGAACACAGCTGAAATTCAATTATCAAGAAAAAGTTACAAAACAAAAATTAGAATAATATATGAAACTACATATACATAAAAAAAAAAATAATTTAAGTTTAAGAAAAAAATTTAATTTCAAGGTCATGTTTCAATTCTGCTAAACACATTTTAAACCATTCCTAGTTTCTTTACTCAGAGAACTCTGTTATCAGTGGTTTTCACCCATGGGTCCTATGGATTACCCTTCAGGGAACCTATAAAGGATGACCAAAGCAACACAAGACTGTGATACTTCCACCCCAGGATTCCACACCACACTGAAAAAGAAAAAGCACCACTAAAGGTCAGCCAGTTGTAAAATAAAATAAAGTCTATTCATATCAGTTTAACTACTGTAATAATTCTATCTTAGATATGGGGGCATCTAGGGTTCTCCGAAAGTCAAATTAAAAATATACTTGAACTGTCAAACCTCACTCACACTTTATTCATATATGCTTTTGAAACATGAACCACTCTAACCTGACAGCTGCAGTTTCCTTACCTACATCAAATCCACAATGAGTCACTGCAGAAGCTAAACATACTGCAAGGCCAGGTTTGATGGATGACTCAGAACTAGGAATTAGCAGGCATTGGAGGAAAAAGAAAAAACAAGGAGAATTTCAGATCTCATATTTCTAGTCAAATACCTTTCTAACTAAAACTTATCTTTATACTCTCAAATGTGGTAATGGGGAACCTATCACAGGACAATGTCAGGAACAAATAAAGTACAAGGGGTTGCCATCCTATTGTACTTCGTGATCCAAAAAAAGTTTACTGTACTTTTAGAATTTTATTTTTTACATTGCACTGCAGCATATCTAAAATTAGTAAATTATCAGTACTGCACCTAAAAAACAAACAAACAAAAAGAGTAAATAAATACAAACTTAAACACAGTTAAGAACCAGAAAGCCAGACATCTCTCTAGTTTACAAAAATGAAGACACAACAGCTGAAAATAACTGTGGATAGCTAGGGCCTGGCGGTCGGAAGATGTCACGCTGTAGGGGAAGACAGAGATAAGACCCCTCTCAGGACAGCCAACAGTGGTCAGTCTGCGATGTAGCAGACAGATGTGATGTTGTAAACTCAGGCTATATAACACTGTGTCACGCACTAATAAACGCCATTTGCCATCCACCACATTGGTGTCAGTGAGCTAATGGCCCGAGCAGCCTGGGGTTGGCTGTAGTGTCGTTCCTGAGAAGGGTCACCACACCTTGCAAGAGGCAACAAATAACTATATTTAAAAATACTTATGAGAGGTATTGTCAACTTCAGTTGAATTTACTAAGTTCAGAAGAATGAAAACCTGATTGGCAATTGATAATCTTGGAAACAAGCTCTCTTTCTATGACTGTCAAAATGCACACCAGGAAATTTTGGAAAATGCCACCTACTGAATTCATGAGCAATCTTTCTGCTTATTATGTCTGCGTTAAACCGTGAGACTTTCCAAGTGAGGTAATAAAAAGGAGATAGAAGTCATCAGCCTAGTGTAAACCAGATTTACCCTCATTAATGTTTGAACCAAAGAATGGGAAAGCAGCTGCCACATCCATCAGCTTATGCTGGAGAGTCTCCAGGGCCTCCACGCTGATCAGAAGGAATGCCCAGTAGCTGCTGGAAGTAGTGGCTGCTTATAACACCCCTTATAACAAAAAAAAACAAAAACAAAAAACTAAACAATCAACGAACTTGTTCCAAAATTTTTTTTCTAAATAAAAGTGGCAAACCGCTTTGTAATCATCACAGAACATATGGAAGCAAAGTTATAAACAATTAACATCAATTCCTTTCAGTAGATTAGTTCACTGTGGTTGACGAGGGGTAATGGGTTTAAATTAGAGAAAAGCAGATCTAGACTGGATATCAGGAAGAAGTTCTTTACCTTGAGGGTGGTGGATCAGTGGAAAAGGCTCCCCACGGAGGTGGTTGGGGCACCATCTCTAAAGATATTCAAGGTCAGGCTGGACAAGGCTCTGAGCAGCCTGGTCTAGTTAAGGGTGTCCCTGCTCACTGCAGGGGGGCTGGACTAGATGACCTTTGGAGGTCCCTTCCGGCCCTAAACATTCTATGATTTTATGATAAAGCTTTTTTTTTTTTTTTACTCATGGCTATAAGGAAAGGATCCTTTATGAAAACATGTAGAACTGAACCAGGCTACCAGATGAATGAGATATAATTAGAGAAGAACCAGATTCATAATTCATATCACTTTGGTATAATAGGAAATGTTATATTCTCTGTACAATGCTGCTGTAAGGAAACATGAAAATGTCAACAGACTGTCAACTGAAGAGTATTACACATACCATGCTAGATGCAGGCAAATTGCATAAGAGGTTCACTGAATACATGGAGAAAGCATAATACAATGCATTTGATAATGTTAAGTACAAAGAGAAATGTGACACTGATTATCATATAAGTATTTTCATTAGAAAATGTGTCATCTTCTATGATTTCTTTCTACGATTAGAATGATGAGTTTAAATGGTGTAATAAAACCTTGAAAATTCAGAGAGTCATTAACATTTTGTTGGGTATAGCAAATCAAATCACTTCTTCCAAGCTTTTGTCATCAAATGTGTCCTGAGAGTTAAACATGTAGATAGTAAAGGTTTCAGATAATTAGGAAAGATAAAATTGCTGGGCCTACTTTGAGTTATAACTAATTCTAGGTTACTTGACAGTAAAAGCCCAAGGTAGAAAAGTACGTATTGGGTGATTCAATAATAAAACTTCTACTGTTTCTCTACAATCCACTTATCTGGACTACAGATCCATTTTGCTCCTTCCATGTCTATAAATAAATAATGAAAAAAAGTTATTGCACAAGGTGATACGTGTCTGTAAGAGGTCACATGACCTAAAAGGTGACCAAGTTCATACTGGAAACTGCAGACTTGATTTCACAGTGCAGTCTGTCATCCATTAAAAGTGCATTTATTCATGCTTCCATAAGCCCCGAACTATGGCCATAAATTTCACAGGGCAGACACAGCAAAAAGGGCTACTGTGTATTTTTTCAGGGGTACCCATCATAAGAGGCTACTTAAAGGAAAAATAAAAGCCGTCTTCTTTATCTACATATTGTTCACAGGCTTCCTTTAATACATTTATATTTTTGTACCACACCAATGACTACATTTGCTAATCTCTAATTTGCTCACAGGAAATGTCTTTCATAAGCCAGATATCTTCACATGTGAACAACTGCACAGCCTGGCAGCATACACAGGCCATTTCCACTGCAGTGTTTTCCTGAATCTTCTTTCTGCTATTGAAAGGTCAGAGCAGAACCCTGTACAGGTGCTTAACACAGGAATAGAATATACTCCAAATGAAGATCTATGTTAGCTGGGTGGATATGCATGAAAGTAGGCACCGTTGCTATTGCTTTTAATCTGGCACCGGAAAGAAAAAAGTAACCAATGTGAATACAACACAGCAGCTGAAATAATTCAATTCCCTCAACTGAATTAATCTCCTTTCTTCTTTGGAAGCAGAAACTAATAAAGTCTCCTTCTCTGCCATAAGAAGATACAAATCTCATGCCTCCAGCAATGATAAGGGCTCACTATGTCTTTGAATAGTTTTTCAACAAGACACATTCCTGAGAGTAGAAAAAAGACAGCTGGAAAAAGACAGCATGTGCATTTTGTGGATTATTTACCTCTTTGATTTTCACCGGTGTTTTCTATGATATGAAAAATTAACTTATGAGTAGAGGATTATGAAGAAGAGATATAGTCAAGATCAAGCATCCAGTCAGAAAGTGTGTTTACTTGGTGAACACTGTGCCAACTGATCTGCTGTGATATTTCTGGGTTTTCTTTGCGGGTTTTAAACACTGGCAGAATGCAGTCCCAAAGTCAGTTAATTAATAACCCTGTAGTAAAGGCTCATCAGATAATTTTCTACTGACATATATAATTTCTCTAGACAGGTACTGTTAAATTTTGGATTTATGCTAGAGCAAGAAATACAAATTTGATGTTTAAGACTTTAATAAGAGTAACTGTTTTATTCCATCACCAGCCCAAATAAGACTGCTACATGTACAGATGTTATAGCTACTCAGAAATAGAATCATAGAATGATTTAGCTGGAAGAGACCTTCAAGATCATTAAGTCCAGCCATTAACCCTACACTGCCAGGGTCCCTAAACCATGTCTCCAGCACCACGTCTACTCGATTCTTAAACACCTCCAGGGATGGGGACTCAACCACCTCCCTGGGCAGCCCATTCCAATGCCTAACCACCCTCTC
>JANHGL010002088.1:125675-137076 GCA_024611195.1 Ceyx melanurus
CATGCAGTTAGTTTCAGCCCATCTCTCCAGCCTGGCCAGATCCCTCTGCAGAGCATCCCGACCCTCAGGCAGATCAACACAACCACGTAATTTAGTGTCATCTGCAAACTTGCTAAGGATGCACTCCATCCCCTCCTCAAGGTCATTGATAAAGATGTTGAAGAGTACTGGTCCTAACACTGAGCCCTGAGGAACACCACTAGTGACTGGCCGCCAACTGGATCCAGCTCCATTCACCACCACTCGCTGGGCCCAGCCATCCAGTCAGTTAATAATAAAAAAAAAATAAAAAATAGAAAGAACAGTATACAGCTATGTAGAAATTCTCAATGCATTTTTCATTCCATCAGTCAGTATATGCAGTATTAATGGCTTCTCTTTTACTGAAAAAAAATATTTCTGATTGTTAAATCAATCCTGGTGGAATCAAAAGTTTTAATAGTATTTATTATTTCTATTTCTGAAGCATATGACTTATAAGCTACAATTTTGATCTAAATCTAGCCATAACATAGAGAACTAGTGTATCTGGTAAAACAAATTTTGATCTCAGGGTACTATATGCCCTTGGAGAGGAACATGAAAAATAAATGAGGGATCAGAGAGTTTAGTTCACATGCTGTGGTCACTGAATTGACAGCCAAAGAAAAGTTATTTTTCACAATAGAAATCTAAACTTCATGGTCTGAAAATATGACAATTAACCTTATGGTGACACATGATTTCATCTCCCTGTGGGCCAGTAGTTCTTAGCTCCCATGGTCAGAACCTCTAAGTAGCATTAAAGGTTCTTTTTTTTATGTACGAAAAACATCATATGATATTCTACATCTTTCTTATAATATTTCTGAAAATAATCTAAGACAAAATACAATTTATTTTTTTTTAAGTCTGGAAAAAAATATCTGCTGTATTCTTCTGCTTTAACCTCACACTTCTCAGCAGATACAACACAGCTCAAGTTAATACATAAATGAAAAGTTTTACTACTTTTTTCTTAGATCTTTTGAAACACCTACTTAGCTGCAGAAATATGTTTCAATAAAGGTTAAAAAACAAAACAGTAGCAGACATCCAACCATAGGTAACACAGAAACACAAAAGAAAAACTGGAATTAAAAGAGTAAGATTACAAATAAACACACTAATTATAAGTGAAAATAGACTATATAAAAATTTGCAATTAGGGAACAATATGAAAAAAATCCCGAATGAGATATTTCTCCAAGACAGCTGCATTTTGATATGCACAACAATTATAAGGATTACTTTCCACTAATACACTGTTCGATCAGTCCAAAAGTTTCATTGCCACAACTAAACAAATTTCTAGCAATCTGTACTCTGACCAAGTCTATACCTCTGCTCCATTATCTTTAGATAACATTCTTAAGCAGATAAAATTGAAATTAATTTGCTTAGCAAAATATGAAGGAAGCAATCTGACAGTACAATATATTTAGGTAATTTTTACTTCAAGCTACCAGGAAAAAAAAAAAAAAAAAAGCGACCACAAAACCACTTAATTCAATGAAGTGCAATCTTATCTATGATTCTACATTTCCATTCAACAAAATACTGCACAACTTCCCCTGTCACAAATGTTTACTCTCCAAAGTTTATCACAGAGGGCTTTTTATCCTAGGCTGTGCTGAGATTCTTAACACCTAGCAGATATATAAATATATATATATATATACACACACATTGCAGTGCTAAGCATAGCAGTGGCTAATATATAGCTAGTACTTGTGAGCTCTGGGCTTCTGGCACACAGTTCACTGCTCAGTCACATCAGGAAGAAGACTGCTCCACTCACCCATCCTTCCACCCACACCCTAACATGTTTTCTTCTCCCTTTTGCTGGCTCTGGAGACTCTTCCGCTCACATCTCCTCTTACTCAGGTCTTAGCTCTGTAGCGGCGCATCCTCCCTCATGCTGAATCCTTACTCAGATTACTCACCTTGCTAATCCATCAGAAAAATACTGCTTTTTTTGTTTGTTGAATAAACTTTCTGCCATTTAGCATTTAGATTCCAAGAAGCATCACATCTGGCATATCAGAAAAAATGGATACCTGCTGCAGGAGCAGTGAAGAGGAATGATAAACCAACATAAAGCAGAACTCTCTAGCTCCATTCAAGATCAGAGCACTACATGAGTCCCTGCAATGGTGTGTCTAAAACTGAAGAAAAAAATCTGAATTACTTGGAAATTAATGTATGAAAATAACATTAATTGCTAACGTGAAATAATCCATTTGATTTGAAATTAAGCATATTATTCAGAACAAAAAATATTTTCCCAATAAAGTATGTACAATGTTTACAAAACTGAAGATGTATAGAAAACCACAAATCAGAAATGGGCTTACACATATCCTGCATTTGATGAAATCAGCAGAATTATTGGCAATTACTTCTCTTACTAACACTTTTTCCTCATCCTTACAGAAAAGCATTCATTTGTGAATCCTCAGTGCAAAATGTATAAATATTACAGAACATATTTTTCTGACAAAATTGGGGCAGAGTAGCCATTGAATGGAATTTAAACCATTAAATAAAAGTACCTGATGTATGTTCAGGGATGAAGGGGAAGAAGAAGGAAACAGAAAATATTGCAAGAACACATTAAAGGGTTATAAACAGTCAAAGCAGGAATATAATATGTGTGACCACATTAAAGATATTAAAGCAATTAAATGAAAAATCCAGCTCTGTACTTTTAATAAAAACAACATATCTGGCCAGTTGGAGAAGGGAATTGATCTAGGTACCGGTGAGGCTGCACCTTGAGTATTGTGCTCAGTTCTGTGTTCTGGGTCCCGCACCACAAGACACTGAGCTGCTGGAGAGAGTTCAGAGAATGACAGCCAAGCTGTTGAAACGTCTAGAGAACAAGTCCTATGAGGGGATGCTGAGGGAGTTGGGATTGTTTACTTAGGAGAAGAGGAGGCTGAGGGGAGATGTTATTACTCTCTACAACTACCTGAAAGGAGGTTGTAGTGAGGTGAGTGCAGCCTCTTCTCTCAAGTAAATAACAACAGGACTAGAGGAAGTGGCCTGAAATTGCACCAGGCAAGGTTTAGTTTAGGAATTAGCAAGAAATTATTTACTGAAGGAGTAGTCTGGTGCTGGAACAGGTGGCTCAGGAAGTTGTGGAGTCACCATCCCTAGAGGTATTCATAAAATGTGTAGATAAGGACACATGCTCTAGTGCAATGGTGAAGTATTTTTTGTGTTGGTTTTTTTCTGTGTGTTTTTGTTGGTTTTTGTTTGTATTGTTTTGATATTTTTTGTTTGTTTTGCTGATAGTTGGATGCAGTGATCTTAGAGATCTTTTCAAACCATTAAAATTCTGTGATTCGGTGGTTCTGTGAACTGTTTAGATTCATTGTTATTCAAAAATAAAAATTCAGATGAACCAGTTAGTTGACAAAAAAAAATTAAAACAAAGCAAGAACAACACTCATACTAAATACAGAGTCAACATACTTCATTTTCTCATGTAGATTTTGGAGTGTAGCTGGCTCACACCTGGACCACTTGAAGTAAGCTTGAAGTAATATTGCTTATGAAGTTACAAGACAGATTCATTTAAGTACTCACTGTTATTTTTATGAGTACTTTATAAAGTACTTCAATTTTCAAAGTTTATGGGTCAAATTAATATATTTTTTTTTGACAACAAACAATAAGATGAAAGCTTAGACAGTTTGAGAAGCAAGTGAATAATTTGTGCATCAAGAAAAAAAACCATTGCATTCCATACAATTTAATGAAGTATAGAGTCTTTCTAGTCCATTACATTACAGCAGCCTTTTTATAATTGAATATTTTTCTAAATAGCATGAAGCTGAATGATTAAAAAGGGGTCTTTCATTTTAGCAATAAATTAATCTATTTGTTTTAATGAGGGTTAACCATGCTCGTTCTTATTTCAGTGCCAAGCAGCCTCATGGGAGAAAGCAATTATTAAATAGCAATAAGTAACTGTGTGTAGGCTGGCACAGATATTTGTTCTAAAAAGGAAGACAGTTCCTGGAAACACTTTACCCTGAAGTCTTCCACTTTCGTAGTACAAATACTCCGCATCTGAAAAATCAAAAGCCTTATTAAAATACTATGTTCTTTAGTAGGCAAATTAATTTGCATAGTATGTTATGGTGTTGCAGAAGTTACATGGCTATGCCTTGAGAAAAGTATTTATAACTGAAAGCACTGTAAAGTGCTTCTGTTGTCACACAGCACTCTTGCCCTAATACTTAAAAAGCCTAAACTAATACAGGCTATATTACAAGGCCTACCAACTCTTAAAATATCAGAAGCTCAACAAAGACCTTGCTATGGACAGCAGTCTTTCTGTAATTGGGGCAGGGCACTCCCTCAAAATTAACATTTACCCTGAATTTTTAGTATATTCTGGTATTAATTCTCTGTACTGTCTGCAATTCCTCTCCTCAAAATATGCGAGATGATTTTATATGTGTACAGTTTTAAGACATTTTGTATAGTTTTAAGACAGTTATTGAAATTGTAACCTTTTTCTAGCTTGTTCCTCGTCTAGAGGTCCATTTGCCTCATTGACCACAGTCAGGACTTCAAAGACACGATTTCATTAACTAAACAGATGTTTCCTGACTCTGACATGCAAAACAAAACCTCTGGAGAGACTAAGTATCTCTTTCCAACTTCAGTAGGAAGGCAATAGGTCATAAATGGCTACATAGAATTGGATAAATTTTAAGTTCTAATCTATACAAAACCAAGCTTGAAGGTGAGTAATCATCTCTGAATTCAAATTTGCCAAAAAATTTAACACAAGAATGTAAAGCTCATTTCCCTTAATAAGGGATAGATATCACAAACAATTCTAGTTCATCACTAAAAAGAGCAAGATGTGCTGTCCACTTCTAAACAGACCCTTTTATTTCAGCTTTTGAGATCTATCTCTCTAAAAATCCTAGATAGCACATCTCACTTGGACTACTGGGACATTAATTTCTTGAGCAATTCTCTCACTGATCCCTGTTCTTCTAATTGCATTCTTGAACACAAATTGTCAAGACTGTTCTCCCTCTGGAGTAACTCTCTTAATTTTCAATTTTTCAATCACAACAATAATTTCCTATTTTCCTCTTCACTGACACAGGTGTTAGCCTGGTCTCCTAAAGAAATAAGGCTTACAGTAGGAGTAAGCATTCTTGTGTGTCTATTTGTCAATATGTAAGAATGTGATATAAACATCTTAATTTGAAAGGCAGATAGTAGTCTATGCTCCTTTCTAATGAAAAACTTTATTAACTCCTACCTGATGAACAAGTGAAGGAAAACATATTCTTATGCCTTAAATTCTGTCATACTTCACAACAGCCTCAAAACAGAGTATTAAAAATTTAGAATTAATTATTCCAGTATGTATTCATATATGACAATATTTTTCAATTATTTTACAGTAATATAGGAGGAAACATTGAAATAATTTTGCATTTTAAAATAGAGATGTATTGAGTGATCTATTTTTCATTTTACTCCACCAGCTTAATGTGTCATGCCTATCTTCTCCCAAAATACAAGTCCTATTAAGTGGTTTATTAAAAGCTGGTAAGAATCTAGAATTTTCAGTTGCTAGTGCTAGCAAGGAAAATAATTAAGGCAACCCTCACTGCTGTATCCTCATCCTTCTCCAGTAACAAAATAAGAAATGCTTTCCGTAATTTATAAATATGGCCTATTAAATCATAAAAACATGACCCTTTCAAATGGTGTTCAAATTCACACAGACAAAATCCAACAGAGCTATTCTTTTAGGGTCTTTCTTAAAGGTACACTTTCTTCCCTCCCTGCTCCTAAATGCCACGTCTTCATTGAGTGAATAAAGAGTAGTCAAAAATAATAATAAAAAAAACCAACCCACAAAATATATGTAATAAAATGTTGTTGATGCTAGATCTGCAATTGGATTGAGTAAAGCTGTGGCTTTCCATTACCTCAGGGAACATGGCTGTCTCACTATCTAAATCTTTGCAAAGAAATTAGGACAGCTGGGTTCTCTAAGACTCCGGAGTCTTTGTATTATCTCTAGGATAATGTTAGCTAACAAGTCTGAAAAATACTTGTCTGTAAATATGACTGACATTCTCCTAAGTTTATCCTCTTCTGCAATAATGAAAATAACGTGGAATTTATAAACAAACAGAAGACTTGAAATTATTACAGGACTGAAGCAAGATGTGAAAGAATGGGGTAGTATGCTCTACCAATTCCAGATACAATGATAGTATCTTTTGCTGTAATTACCTGCATCCATGGCTAGAACAGTTCACTGTACTAATGATATGATTAGGGCCACACTATCATTCCTAAAATACCTATGTGAGCATTTTCTCCCTTACAGCCTTTGGGATACTTTAAACTGAACCAATTTACATTGTTTTCAATAAGCAATAATCATTTTATAAAAATATGTTTTCAGACTATATTGATCATTCAGAAATAAATTATTTTTAAGGAATATGAAAGCTATCACAGTAAAAATGTACTTGTAACATGTTTAACAACCACACAAAAATATAACAACAAAAAACCATACCAAATGCATAAAAGAACATAGACTGAGTTGATTAATTTGGGGACATATTTAGTTACTTAAAAGATTAAGAGTTAAGGTAACATGGTTTATGAGATATACCATTTGTCTACCTACCTAGAACTTTTGAGCTATTTGGCAAACTTCCACTAAATGTAACAGCAGGTGAAGTCTTTGAACATACAATGGTCCAAATTTTTTGACTAATGTTTATGTGTGAAAGAAGAGCATGTGAATGTGTTTTTCAAAGAAATGATAAATAAAACTAATTAAAAAAAAAAATGCAGCAACAAGCAGGGCAATCTGCAAATATCTTAAGTTGAAACCAGTGACAGCATGGACTGGTAACTGTCCAGACAAAAAAAAACCCCAAACAAACTAGAAACAAAGAGCACGTAGAAACAAACTATTAATACACATATTAGTTCTCTTGCTTATGATAAAACCTCTTTTTAAGAGGAGCTTTCAGAAAAGACCCTTTTTGTTATTAGGGTATTATCTCATGGCATTATTAAAACATTTCCTCATCACTGTCAATCTTGGGCTGACTACGGAGTCTTCTACTTACACTAATTCATGTTAGTGACTTTCCAAAATGAAATCAAAGTGTGACAGACAGAAGGCTATAACCTTCACCAAAATAAATAGATAGATAGATAGATAGATAGATAGATAGATAGATAGATAGATAGGTAGATAGATAGATAGATAAAATCACAGAAAAACAACAGCAGTTTTCTGACATCTTAATGTCCATTTAGTTTCTAATTTGATTGTTATACATTTTGTTTTCCTGGCTACTAGCTGAGTTTGGTAGGAACTTTAACATACTGTTTTTGAATACCTAGCTTATAAGGTCTTTAGAGAAATGAACTCATCTTTCAGTGAATCTTACTGTGGAGTATATAGATGTCATTATAAAACCAATAACAGACAAAACATGGGAAGGAGGCCTAGGAAATGTGCTATTATAGCCTTGACTGATTTATGGTTAATATCTGTTTAATAATCCTTTTACTGTTTTCAGATTCTTTTACTGTCAAGGCTTTTTGACACACATATTCTATTCCTCTACATGCAAATGAAGAAACAGAGTATCTATTGGTGAGACAGAGGACAGAAGCAAGCTGAAAGGCAATCTCAGAAAACTGTATTATTCTAATTTCTAATAAAGTAACAATTCCATTAATTATACACAGCTACTTACATAAAGGAGCATAAAATGGCAGAATGAATTTTAAAGTGTACAACAAAATCACAAGTAAACAGCTCCTACTTCAGTGGTATTTTACCCTTATGGTAGTCCTTTTAAAACCAAAATAATTGCTTGTAAAACAGGGCACAACTTAATACGAAGGTGACAGAATCTGTCCTTTAATCTATAAAGCTATTTAAAATATTATTTGTACTACTGCATCTAGTAAATTAGTTAGCAAAATACATTATATAAACAAATTAGTGGCATCGATTTTACTTAAACTTGTAAAGGGACAGAGGAAATGGTAGATTATTTCCACTATTACCATCATTATCATAGAAATTAAAAGTTGCAGAAGAAGGGAGCTTCTAATTTTAAATCTCTTTACTTCAGTCTTTAAAAGGAGTCTCTAATACACAAATCACCTTAAAGATAGAAAACTAAGTCTATACATGGGGAATTTCACTGGTACTAGGTTACACATATACAAAATAACAAGTGCTGCTAATACAAACTTAGACTCACCAGGAAACATTTTAAAAGTGACAGAGTAGCATAGACAAGTCTTGTTTTATGGCTAGGATGCAGTCACACATAAGCATGATCAGCCATGCAAACATGTTCAAAACCCTCAAGCTGAACCTAGCATTAAAAATTAATACCAGAACTACAATGTGAATTTCCTATTTCTCCAATTTCATTAAGATCAAAATTTCAGTCAGCTATTTTCCTGAACATAGATGACAACACTGAAACTAAATGGAGGAACTGGAGGAATTAAATAACCCTTTATGTTCACTTCAACCTCTCCCCTGCCTTCAGGGTAACTGCTCTTCACTCTGCTGAGTCGGCATTTTTTAAAGCAACATTCTGCCTTTCACCACTGAAAACCACTGGAGACAGCATTTTGAGACCTATAAGAACTGCAAAATAAGGAACTCTACATAAAAACTTAAATCATCTTAAGCTACTATTTCTGAGGGCATTTTTATCCTATTCCACTTACTAAATAGGTTTGTTTCATTTAGAAAATCTTTTGCACACATCACAAAATCACTCACCCTTATTAGACACTACAGGCAGCTTCATAAGAGACAGTAAGTAGACACATTCCATTTGTGTTTGCATACAGTTTGGGTAGTATGATATACAAGAAGTCTACTATGTAATTTAAATAATTTCAGGATGTGACTACTGGTATTACCTTTAGAATGTAGACTTTAAATTGGTTTTATTGAAACACTGCGATAACTGTCTTTAAGAAATAAAGATTTACATTTGTGTAGCTCCATTTAAGATTTTTTTTTCTCCCTTTATTAAGGCAATAGTCCAAAAATCAGAATTATGCTGGCAGCTCTTATCAGTGTACAGGCACAGTTCATCTATTATACACATAATTTTCTGGAAAGGAAAAGCCACTTTATAAAATAATTAACTCCCTCAAAAAGATAAAATAAACTTTAACCTATACATTTATCTACATCATATTTTTTCAAATGTTAAAATTTTCAGTGCTAACATTAAAGAAGATCCTAAAATACGGGGCGGGGGGAGGGAGGGGGGATCAGAAGGACCAAGAATCAGACTTAATCTGCACTGAGCACCTTGTAAGAGACTGGCTACTGAGTGTCTCAAACCTTGTGAGATAAGATCTGGAATTTTATGGAAGAGGAAAGGTGTTGATTGTTCGTGATTGCTTTGTCTTCTTGCAGACAGGCTTCGACAAAATGAAGAGCTGAGTCCTGTCTAGGTGGGACCCCGCCTTTTCTTTCTGCTGATTGTGTTATGGGGGAGGATGATGTCAGGCACCACCCTGTCCTGGCTCATGAGGGCTCATGCTAATCAACATCACTTCCTGTGGAAGTTGGGAATGACACCCAGATATCTGGAAGATATAAAAGAGACAGGAAAATGCTGATTGGTGTGCACCCACCACCCAAGAACTGAAGATTTGTACTGATCCAGTGTCACTGGATCCACAGGTGATGATAACCTTTTCTCTTTCTCTCTCTCTCTCTCTCTCTCCTTCACTCTCTCACTCCCTCCCTCTTTTCTAATAAATGTTTCTTCCTTTTCCTCTCTAAAGTTGGTCATGTTGTAAATCCATCACCTACAAAACATTCTTTATCCGTACCATTTCTTTATTGTTTCACCAGGGAGAACTAAAAAATTGGTTTGTTATTGTTCCTCAGAGTTACTGTTGTGACTCTGCCACCCTGGTGGGCCTGCTGTGCAGGGACAGCTGCTTTCAGGGGATCATAAAGATTCACCTCCCTCATTGTCCACTGAATAGGATGAGACACACCTAAACTCATTTACTACATTTATTTTCTTTTTTAAAACCTAAAAATGTCAAATAGGTAGTAATACAATGAATTTTACTGTTGCCTCATAAGTAACGGGAAGAGTATTTTTTAATTCAATTTGAGGTTTTAATAAAATGCAGTAGGAATTCATAATATAATTAGTATTTTTCACACATATGCAGAAGCCATCTTGTCTCCAAAAATTATCCTACACTACTTTATCCTAGAAAGAATCTATAAGGGAGTTTAAGTGCTATTTCATTTTATATTAGAGAATTTCCTTACTTTTCCTGATTGACTTTAAGGAGAAAAGGTAACCTTTTACATTGCAAGGTGATGAAACTTCATAATCGAAATCCACTTGTGCATCTACAATGCATTGGGTTCTTCAATGCATTCACAAAAGATAAGACAAAAACCCAAGAAAATACGTTTTATTGACTGTGAAAGTATTGCTTCATACCTGTGATAACCTCTAAAAAAAATCTAAGAAGGGACTTTTTTAATGGTCCTAGTCTAGTACGTTTAACCATAACAAAAGTAGAACAGTATAAGGATTAGGCTAAGAAAAGTTCTAATTGTTTTAGATATTGAAGAAATAGTTAAAAGAAGGGAGAGAAAAAGAAGAGGAAAATTTAAGAAAATGCACTCCATAGAAATGTATTATATACTGTTTCTCCTGAGATCATTAGTGACCTTCATACTTTTTCAAGTACTTTATAAATGCAAATTTCTTACTGTGTAGTCAGTTACTATTAGATCATCTGGTAGATGTAGCCAGATGTGTACCTTTTAAGAAGATATTTTGAGAGCCTGAAAAGTTTTTTCTGCATTCATTTTTTCTACTGCCATTAATTCATTAAATATAAGCATTTAGGGGGATGAAAAATGAGAAAGTATCTTTTGGCAAGTAAAGTGTAATTGAACTTTAAAATATGTCCATGTGCATCTAGAGATTTTTATACATTTTTGTAAGAGATGTATTAATACTCAAGGACTTGATAAAATTAGGTTGGACTATTAAGATCCACTACATTTTCCTTTATACAAAAATAAATTTTGAAACAACCCTTTTTAAATGACTATGACATTTGCGCTCTGAGGAGTTAAATATATATTATTATCTGAATATATTTTTCATTAGTGAACATCTATTTCAGAAAACATCATTATGGCATTACTTTTCAAACATCTACAAAAATTACTGTAAAATAGCACATTTGTAATCATAGAATCATAGAATGTCAGGGGCTGGAAGGGACCTTGAAAGATCATCTAGTCCAACCCCCCTGCCTGAGCAGGATC
>JANHGL010002092.1:0-29550 GCA_024611195.1 Ceyx melanurus
ACTAAGGAACTAAAATATATATATATATATATATAAATATATTTATTCTAAATAGTTTTCAGTGTATGTAGTTCTGTTTGGAAAATACATGTATTAATCCCAGTCTGTTTATATCAGTGGGAAGGACAAATCAGCCATGACAATACTCATAATTGCACATGGAAATATATTTGCAATCATATACAATTCCAGCAGTGATTCTAACAACTTCTTTGACCATTGACATCGTTAAAAATGCTAACTCCACAAAGAAAACTTTCTGGGCACAGTTTGCACCAGTCAATCAGGACATGGTCAGCTGCATTACTAGGACAGAACAACCTGCTCATCATTAAGGTCTGTGATTGCCTTTTACTGCAGAACAAGTAGTGATACTCTTCTCCAGCCATGAGACTGCACTTTGTGAGATCAGTGGCTGAATTCTTACTTCATCATAAGGGTAATTCCTGAGGAGCTGGTACCACTTGGCATGATGCTCATTATTCATCACTTGCCATGTACAGGTGACCCAAAAACCTGACCCACACAGCCCAGTGAATCACCTTTGGATTTGTCTGTGCCCTGGATCAAGCCTCAAGAGTACAATTAGGATGAATGAGTGCAAGTAAAAATTATTTTTTGTGAATGTGTTTCTGATCACTTTTATATGTTGCTCTTTGCTCACTGTAAGAACCCTTGCCCAGGTGTAATGCAACCAAGCAAAGTTTTAGCTAAGAGAGGATTGCAGGTTAATATCCATACTCAAAAGAGCTGCTTACAGAAGAAAAACAGAATAGTTAAGAAATTAAAGATATTTAACAACATCACTACTCACAGAGAATAAATTTTGCAGGTAGCATAGTGCAGATACAGCTATTATGGAAATATAACTCTTCACCTCCTTTACATTATTATGTTCTTCCTTCATTGTAAGATTTGTTGAAAAAGTGAAATATGCTAATGATCCTCTCTGCCCTGTCTTCCTTGAAGTTTTATGGGAGAAGAGTAACATTCTGTTTGAACTCCATAATTCCTGTGTAATTATTTTTAGCTATGTTCTCTTTAACCCTCTACAGGCAGCCACTGAAATTAAGAATATGTACACTCTCCTTTAATTATCTACTGTAATTTCTCACCAGCATCATCTTAAAGTTTAGGTGGCAGCTACATTCTTTTAAAAATAATCATTAAAACTCTTTCCAGTCTGTGCTTCATCAGGACAAACATTTACCCCATGCCCTTCTGCCTCTGTGTCACTGGACTTCTCATCCTATGCCATTCAGGGCTCTAGTATCAAAGTTTGGAGTACTGTAGCTCTTCTATCTGCAACAATAAAAGGACAAATACATAGTTATTGGTCCAAAACAGCTATTCTATGATGAAATAACTACGCACATGCAGGAAGGATAACCCCATGGGACTTGAAGTGGACAACTTGAATTAGTCTGGAAAGGCAAGAGTTAGGATGGGGTCTCCCACAGCTGCAGAGCAGTGACCCTGTCTGCAAAGACACTCTTTTGCTGTGAGGAACTGCATAAAGGAGGCATAAAAAGGAGGACCACTCCCTTCACCCCATGATCCTTACTTCCCCCGCAGCACATTCTTGAAAAATGGAAACCGATGGCTGCCCAGCTTCACCCTCACACCTGCAAAACCTTCCAGTGGCCTCATTTCCTCTCTCCTCCGCATCCTCCCACAGAAATGGGTCTATCTGTTAAACAGAAGTAATGAGAGGGACTTTTTTTTTGATGAAATATTTTAAGATGGCCTGTGTCTTTAGGTGAAAAGAGTTAACTTCTTTACCTAAATAACTAAAATGGTCCCACAGAACTTCTTAGCTATACTTAATCAGTGTGTGTGGTGGGGAGGAATCAAAGAACATGATTCTCATTTCCTTTTCTAAATGAAATACGTCCATTTCATGAGGGAAAGGTCAGCTGTTATGAAGAATGTTGGTGCACTTTGAGAACTTAAAATCTGCACCTGGACCTCTCCTCACATCCTAAATATTTCTTTCCCTCAGCCTGACTCAGAACTGATGTTTAAAACAACATTTTTGTTCTTTCTTCCTCCATTGCTCTGATGGTTGTGTCTTTCTCAATATTTACTCTTCCTGTAACATTTTCTGGATTATACACAATAAATACTATTTTATGTCATAATCCCAGCTAGACGTGTTAAATAGCTACTGTGACATGTCTTATAAATAGCCATCTAACCACATTATAAATAACCTCAAATTCAGTGCAATAAATATTACAATAAATTTGGGGTTGCCAGTCTATCTGTATAAATATCAGTAACAACATAGACCAGAAAGACTAACCATATTAAAGAGCTTTGATTTTGGAAAAAGTCCATGTTCCCTTGAAAGGGGGGAGGGAAGAAAAAATTATTCAGCAAATAAATAATATAGCATGGGGAAAGGGAGAGATTCTTGAACAAACTGCATTTTATTTAGGTGAGAAAAAAATCAGGTGTGCAAAACAGGGCACATTTAACTGAATACCCATGGAAGGTGTGCAGTCTTCACATGCATTAACAAGCAGTAACTTTGCATCTATTAATTAGCTTCTATTGACAATACCATTAGCATCAGCTGGAAACATCTACTGAACAAGATAGACAGGACAGGTACCCTTATCCTCTGGACTGCAATCTTGCATTTTCCAACACTATTTCTGAAAAACATTCCAGGTATTTGGCTGACTATTCAGTAGTCTAATTGATACCTGACACATCAGCTTTTCTTCACCTACCACCCACTCTTGCTACCATTTGGATGACAGAAGCCAAGAGCATCTCAGCTGGAAGTGGTTGATGTGGCCCCAGCATTGAGGAGAGGTCTGTCCCCACCTCCCATGACTAATGTTGTGCCCTTGCACACACGATAGTGCTGAATTCCAGGGCTTAGCTCATGTCATTGTCACCCTGAGCCACAGCATCTAGATCCAGGTTGTTCTGTGCTCTACTACGTATACCAACATTTCAGATTTCCACTGCTCAAGTTTGGACACCTTTAAGAATCCCCTCTAGCTTAGCTTTCCCATTACCCAAAACAACTCTTCATTCTCTCTGAATAGCAATTACAATACCTGACACACTTCTGTGTTTATTCCTGTCTGTTTAGTTTAGCTTGGTTTAGTTTTAGTTCTGTTTCTAAACTTGATGGGGGGAAGGTATTCTATACAGAGGAAGCTTTTAATACCAGTGCTCATTCCCTATTTATATACTCCTGGAGCCCTGGGATCAGGAGATACTACTGACAGTTTTCCCCTATGTCAGTCCACTCAGGGGAAACCAAAACAAATAAAAGACAAGCTATACAATAACTCTACTGTTACACAAAGGATGTGCATAAGCATCTGAATAATCTAGTATTTTCCACCAGGTCAGGCTAATGGATCATGTATTTTACACTGCTTTTTAACAACTCAGTTCTGGACTATGGAAACACAAAGCTAAATAATGAGCAAAAGGTAATATTTTTTCTGCATTTAATTTCAGCCATCAGTACATTGAAGGTACTTAAGGTTGTTTATAGGAACTGAAATTCTGGGCAAAACACTGCAGAGAGATGTAAAAATGGTTTTCTGGGAACCTATGGACCATGGCAGAAACACATTGTACACGTTTGCACTGAAAGCCCGGTTACCTTGTCTCCTGTTCCTTGGGGCAACATTGCACAGCAAGCTTGGAGTCCTCAGCAGCTGCATCCATTGACAAGAAGTTTCCAAAAGTTGATGTACCTGCAAGAGAAGTGACCAAAGCTATTTGATCTAATAGGTGATATCCTTGCTCCTTGCATTCCTTCCTTCATTAGCCTCAGATTGTCCCACTCTTTTCCCATACATCCCTCCACAGGGCTCTGCAATATTTTATTGTGTTTGACAATGTCCTCCATATCTATGGATGTCTGAGCATGGAAGGAAAAGTCTTGAATCTCCTCAAATTTTATATAGTGCCACCAAAATCCACTGCATCTTTTCCAGTTATGACCAAGGAGAAGCATGGGAAAGACATAAGTGCTGATCACATATGGTTGTTTTCTTCAGGTAAGACCTAGCTCTTAATTTTACAAATAAATAAACTATAGACCATTTTGACACACTGTCCTATTCTACCTATGTGGAATCTCAAAGAAGGTAAGCTGTTGGGAAAAGCTTGAGCTGCTTCTCAACTGAGTAGTGAAAGGCTCTCAGAAAAGTGCAGGACAGGAAGATTTGGCAGAAATGTGTGTGGGTGCAGAAGATCCTGTTTCCATTGACTGCTTTAAAGCACAGTCTCATTAAAATGTGGAAGGTAGGTGTAGGGAACCATAAGCCTTAATTAATAGGTCAGACCCTGCACATATCTAATTATAAACCCATTTGGCCCTAGCCTAAACATCCTAATCTTAGTCCCAAAATATACAAATCTGCCTGGAGTGACACAAAGCAACAATAGCCCATGAAGTGACTTGCCAGCCTCAAGCTGCCCATGTTGTCCTTTCAGTTATCACAGTTTATTTTTTTTTGGACATTGAGACTCCAGAGGCTAGTTGAGGCAGAGCAGTAAAGCACCACAGAGGATACAGTGATTTGTGACAAATCACTTCAAGGACGAGGGGAACCTTTTCAAAGATTTCACTGTGTGTCTGTCTCCACATGATGTGCTGCAAAGGTTAATTTGTTTTGAAATCCCCGTTTTTAATTTGCATTACTGATCAACCCAGCAATTATAAATGTTAATTTATTCTTCAGTGGCCTTAAATTCAGAGATTAAGATGGTTGAACTAAGTAAAAATTCCATCTCTTGCTGTGATTTATTAAGACTTGAGTGATACCAAGAACCCACTGAGTCGGAGCACTGATACGAGCATGCTTTCAAAGCACATCCTTAATTAGTTTTTAAAGCAGGACAGGCCAATGTATACCGCTTTGATTTAAATCAGTTTTTTTAATTGTGGTTTAAATCAGAACCAGGAAATCACAATTTAAGTAACACCATTTGTGTTGCTGTTGTGCCTTCTACTGACAACTTGCAAAGGAAGGTAGCTTTGGGGTTGTATTTAGTATGTTTTTGTTAACTAAGAGACCATAAATCATGTTTATGTCACTACATAACTCAACAGTTATTTCAGGGTTTGATTTTTACATTTGATTTGTGAGAAAACAGAACATGGCATTTTTAGCCACCTGATTAACCTTTTAGTGTGTGTTTTGTGTCATACTGTTTCTGAACAAAAATATCCAGAAGACTACAATTGTTTAAATTGAACTACAGTGTGTTCTGCATGTTTTAGGAAATATGGGCAAAACATTCATTGCATTTCAAGCTAGTTGGTGTACCTAACAGTGTAAATATTATCAGCAATTAACCAGCTATTTTTCCCTTGCTTCCCTGTTGTCCAAGACCAGAACTAGTTTATCTCAGACTCATCCCCACACCTTCTACTCATAAGATGGAAAAGGATAAACAAATTCTCCTGTTCTTTCAACTCCCAGTTGTTTTCTCAACTTGGAATATTATAATCATTAAATGATGTAAAGCAGATAAAAAGAAAATGTTCTTTTTGCACCTGCAATAAAGGCTACAGCTGTCAAAAGCTAGTTTATTACTCAAGAAGCTACAATTCCAGGTGTCTAGGTAGTAATTTCTGCTGTTTAGTGATTTGACATTCTTCAGAATTTTGGCAGTGAATATATACTCAACTGTTATTTTATGTAAGAACTTATTAATAAGAAAATAGAATTCTATTTTAGGCATTATTAACAAATCTAAGCTGTCATCATTCCAGAATACATATCTTCAAGTTTAATTTTAAGAAGAGAATTGTATTAATTTTAAAAAATTAAAATGTGTGGATGTGTGTTAAATAGAAAAACCCTGCAGGATTCTCATCACTAAGGAATAACTGACAGAAGGACAAGAACCTGAATGATAAATTAATAACTATTTTAGAAGAAAACAAAAAAAAAATCTCGATTTTTTGTTGTTGTTCAGGGGATTTTTCTCTGACCTTTGGCTGAGAACCAAGCCTGTTCTAGTCTGAGACATCTCCATCACAGATACATGATACATTCTACCACTAACTGAATTTTGCAGAAGAGGCCATACACAAGGCAACATTCTCTTGCCAAAAGAAAGGTGAATTGGAGAAGCTAATGTATCTGTTGCAAGTAAATTATTATTTGTACCAGTTGCAACTGATAGAGATCTTTCTCTTGAGGCTGTGGCCTCCTGTCTGGCAATGAACTCTTTTCACCACACACCATCATTCTCAGACAAAATGACAGAAAAAGCACAGTTCTAAAATCAAAGTGTTCTTTGTTAATCCAAATTCTTATTCTATGTTCTGTCTAAACCTCTACATAATTAGAAAGTAGTTAAGTCAATATGACTGTTGATCAGGTAAAAGAGCTTTACCATTCAATCACTTGACACAAGTTTAGAGCATAGTTTCCTACCATGATGACAGGTTTTGATTGTTCCCATCCCTGTTGGCAGCAGCAGGAGAAAGACATCAAGAAGGATTGCTCAGGGAAATTGGCAGGAGGGCAGGTCTGTGATGTACACACCTTCACTTCTGGGCAACATCTTAAAAAATAACATCTTAAAATGGGCTTTGGAGTTGGGTACTATCTTTTTCCCCATGTTATTCTCAACATTTGGCACTATTAAATTCTTTTTTTGTGGGACAAAAATGTGTGGTGTCAGAGAAGTCAGGCAAGGGAGCTCCAGACTTCAGTCTTCACCAACAGTTCACACCAAATGTCCTTCATGGTGTAATCTGCACCCAGAGCTCATAACATTACACTAATTTTCAAACATTTTTCTGTAATAATAGGTATTTGATTTAATTTCTTCTACATTACAGTACTGAAAATTATGTTGAAGATGCCACCTAGTACTTAGTTAACAGTAAAAAAATTTATATTGGTCCTTAGTTCCTGGAAAAGAATTTGAAACTAAATTAAACAAGCAAGCTTTTCACCAGTTCTGAGATTGCGCTGCTAGAATATGCACATCAAAAAAGTCCAGAATCCCTGGGACCAGGCAGGTGCACACCTGGGAGGGAGAAAGACAAAACATCCAGATAACTTTTCCCTAAGTCTCTGCAAAATTACTTCACCTTCAAATGAAAACTTGAGTGAAAAAAAAATATAGAAAAAAGGAAAAAAAGAAAAAGAAAACTTGATAAGTAAACAAAAGTTTCACAAAAGGGAAAAAATGTTTGTGTGGAATAAATTTTTGGCTTATTCTAACCTTCAGAACAGTCATAGACTGAAGAGAGGTGCCAGAAGCAGTGATGGAAGAGCTGTCACCATGCTGCAGCTTGTACACACATGAGTTCCTGTAGCAACATCTCCTTTTCTGCTGAAAGACACTATAGTTTACAGTTCCTCTATATAAATTCCTCTGTACCTGGAAACAGCAACTTAAAAGTGCAGAAAGGGGAAAAGAGATCAGGAAACATCACAGTACTGCATGTGGGGAGCTGTACTGTACATTCTACATAAATTAAATACTTTAGGAACTTAGTGAGTGCCTACAAGAGTTATGTCTGCTAAAGCCATCAGATCTGAGAATTTGTATAGGAGAATCATAGACAAATTTTGCAAGGGGAGGCTATTGACACACTGATACAATTTTTATTGTTTTGGAAAATATAGGAAATTCCAGAAATCATTGAATCAAGTTTGAATGCTTCTCTGAAAGATATGTGTTAATCAAATATAATCCATTAAATAAATACATAGAAAATGTAATACTCTGGAAGAAAAAAACAAGTGACATATACCACATCAGACTAAACAAGCTGACTGTTTTTTCTGGGCCTTGCACTATCTTGGAAATAATCAGAAAATAATCATAAAGAAAAATTTGAAAAATTAAATAAAGTGGAAGAATTACTTTCTCCCTACCACTCATGTCTGAACCAGTGCAGAGCAGCCTAGAGCCTAACATACCATTATCCTTTAATCCTTTCATGGTGACAGTGAAAAAAACTATACAAAAGTCTAATATATCTGACCATCTGGAAATCACTTCTTTGTACAAGGATTCCCTAGTTGTACAAAGCTAAGGAAATCATTCTGCTCCTCCCAGACAGCACTCAATGATGTTGGTCAGGGGGTGCCTGAGGAACTGTCACAGTACCCCTGCTCCTGGGAGTGAGCAGGATCCCTAGTTTTGGCACATACCAAAACAGCTGGTGCTCAGATGACATGGAATATAGAATGTTTCATCCCAATTTGATCTGAAATTCAGGTCAGCTCTCCTGACAACTACATTGTTAAATCAGCTAGATGATGAAGCTAATCAAGATGTCTGTACTAGCTACATACTTCACCTCTTGTGTGGGAAGGGAAAACAAAGCAAAGTAAAACTAGCTGACATAGGAAAATTGAGAAGCTGTAATTCATACAGAATTGGCCCAGAAATAATCAGATTCCTAACTCCTTTATTTGTTCCTGGACTGGATCCATTCCGACCAGATAAACTCCTCCTCAGTACAATACACAGCTCTGCACATTGATGTAATGAAGCGATGGGTCATGCTGGTGCTATAGTCCCAGGATTTATGAGGAGACATCAGAGCCTGAAAACAGGAATTGGAGGGAGAAGAGATATTTTGGTTCAGCTCTGCAAACAAATCTGAAGAGATATTTCGGTTCAACTCTGCAAACTAGTCTTTAGGGTATGTTTAAATGGGTGGGATGAAATAAATCAAATTAGCGTGTTGTGCACAGGTGTATCTCCACTGACCTCAGAGGGATTCCAGGGCACATCAGTAGAGGGTCTGACCAGTTAGGAATTGGAGCAAAAACTATGTATCTATTAGCAAAACCAGGCACACCTCCTACAGGTAATTCAGCATATTTCCACTCCTTTCCTGCAAAGAAAATGCTCAGTGCAGATACAAAAGCTGCCTTCCCTGCTGATCACCTCTTGTCTCTGTTTGGCATGTAACTTGCCTTCTTCATTCAGCAGCAGCTGCATTTAGTTGGTCAAACACTCCAAGTTGTTTGTCAAAGTTTTCCTAAGGCTTTTCATCTCCCTGCTTTTCTTGGAAGTGCCCAAACATAAGCCATCTCTGTTGGCTTTTGAGCAGATTAATTCAGAGCACAGCTTCAGAACTGACAGGTAATCAGTTAGTGGGAGTTTAAAATGAAGCATTTTTCTCTATCAAGGGCAAGAAAAGGGTGGGAAAGGTATTTCTGAATTAGCACATTTTAATTCAGGAATATACTTCCTAGAGGCACACCTCTAATGCCAAGTCTTGGGCAATTCTTTCACTATATGTGTTCTTTTTCTTATTACAACCAGAACACTGCACCACCCCGGATACACAGTGACAGAAGGAGAAATCTACAAACATCGCTCCCACTTGTTCTCAACCTGTTGGAGATGTTACTGTAAGGGGTCAGCACCAAGGAGAAATCATCTGCCATCAAGAACCAGACTTGCAGGGGCTCCTTGCAGCACTCCTCAACTAACTGGCAGCAAAATACAGGAAAAAAAAGGTTTGGTGGTAGATCACATGCAACTTTTGCCATACAGTGAAGAGGGAAATGATATTTGCAACATCTTGGAGCCCTGATCCATAACCAGCTGCCTGGTAATAGGAGTCTTCTTTTAAGATGAATTTCATGGATTTTTTTTTAACATATCTCTCAAATATTTTGTTTTTTGCTATCTCCTAGGAAACAGTCCAGTCATGTCAGCATAAAGGATGACATGCATAGATAGGAATGCCTTTTTACCTCCACCCTCAAAATATTCATCCCTACAAGACAGAAGGACAGAGGGAAGCATAGGACTTGATCTCAGCTGACAGACAGTGGAAATCCAGCTCCTATTTATGCTTTGAGAATTCTAATATCACTTTTATATTGAAGTTGTGTCATATGGTATCAAGATGAGTAGATACATATAGTTGAGTGAGGTCAGGGATTAATTTGACACATCATGGCTCCAAATCCCAAAATGATTTAAGAATGTGAAAACTTTCTTACCTTAATCAACAGGAATATTCATGTGCATGAAATTAGACGGATAAGATCACGATTGTTCTCCAGAGAAACAAAACAATATAAGGCCAGTTATTAATCATGACTACTTTGTTTTTCTGGGAGGGGAAAAAAAAGAGAACTATTTGAATTATAGTTATTTGATGAATATCATTGCAGTAGACAGGTTAGTCCTTGTAATCCACTGGCACCATCAACAGAGGACTAAATCAAATGTGTTTATTCATCTTGTATATCTATTAGAACAATGCATAGCAATGGTTATTTAATATTTATGCTGTCTGCAGGAATTACTGCATATTTCATTCTCTTTTGAAAACTAGAATATTTGGAATAGTACAGCATTGCTTTTTATCTGACATAACTTTAATCTTTTGCTCATGGCAGTTTTACCTGAAATGTTGTGAGAAAATAATAATTGATGTTTTTCAAGATAAGGAGTTCCCAATTAGAATTCTATTGGTCATTGTATCATGATTCATCTGACACTCCTTATAAATAATAAGTGAAGATCTGTTTTTTCACTGCCTGTATTACTTTGAAGAAATAGAATCCACCACACTGAACAACATTTAAAAGTGCTCAATCCTATAGTCAAAGTAGTTGAATTCTATTCTTTAGAAAGCAAGATAATAACTTCCAGAGGTCAAGGAAGACTTTCTACTCTACTTACCGGAATAAGCATAGCTTGTGGCTCTTCTCTCTTCTCAGCTAGTCACATCCATTCTAGCACTCTCAATTTGGTACAAAATATCTGAGAGAAAAATAAAACAGATTTCTCTAAATTAGAACATGCCTGATGCTGCACTCCAGACCTCTGTCATTTCACCTACAGTGAGATTCACAACCCAGTGTCTTGTTCCACTTAGCAATGAAGAACCATCTGAAAGTTAGAGCGGAGGAGAAAATCTGCAAACACAGACCTTAGGAGAAAACTCACTTGTCACCTTTTAGGTGCCCACCAACATCAGGGTGTGGGAGAAAGAAGGTTTGCAACTACTGTGACTGAAAAACCTTGCTCCTTGACCTTAAACCTGAAGGAACCTTGTCATATATTTGTCAAGTCTGTTTCCAGGTCCAGGAAAACGAGAGACATGTCAAGAAGACATCAGGAAGGTGCACGAAGACTTCAGCACAATCCACAATGCAGGTTTCAAAATCAGTCAATGTTTTGTCTTGCTTTTATTTCAAATGGGAGGATTCAAATGAAGAACTTAAAACAACCTTAAAAACTCAAAACAGAACAGGAGACAGCTCTTAATGCTGTTGTTCCATAATCCATTCTAATCCCAACCATCCTTCAAGGCAAGAAACTGAAAAACCCCATCAAGGCAACAGCTCCATAAAACAGAAAAATAAAATATAAACAGAAAAATTAAACCAGATGCCAATGGGTACCCAAAGGAACTATTAAAAGCAAAATGTTTGTTAGCATATGATGCTCTACTGCACACATCTGGTGCTCTCAGCAATACAGAACATTTCTTTAATTGTTACACCTGAGAGCAAGAGCAAGAAATAAATCTAGGGATTGATCTCAGTGTATGTTGAGACAGGTGGAGATGAGTAGCAGCACAAGGGTTTCATTGCCAATAATGAAGCAGTTACACATTACTGCGTAAACAGGTACATTCAGGATACAGCCAAGCATCTATAAGTTGATGTCTATTTTTTAAGTTCCTTCTGGTGCCAGACCTTGTAGACCTAACTGTGATAAGCCTCATATTTGGGATATATCATCCAATACTTTTTGCACAATCCAAGATGTCAGTACAGCAATATCCAATGGAAAAGTCAAGGGACTAGAAGTCAGAGCAGCTGGGCTGACTCCAGACTGCAGCTTCTTCACAGGTTGTTATGTGCCACTGAACTTTTCCTTTCCTGTTTTATTTACTCGGACTGTAAGTATATCTTTAGACAGTACCTCACATGATATATTCTCTTTCTCCCCTTGGTCCTTAGAAACGTGCAAGTTAGTACTGTCCACTCCTTCACTTTGACCTTTTCATACAACAACCACAGTGAAGCCAGCACATTTATTGAGAGAAAAGGTTTCCAAGTTAGGCGCAACACAACAAAGAAGATAACTATTACTACTCTGAGAATCTGCTTGATACTTATAAACTGGAAAGTGAACTGCTGGTCCTCTTGCTCAACATCTCTATTACATTCACCTCTCAATAGGATATTGAGAGATTTCTCAACATTTTTGAAGTGGTGTGGGTCTGTACAAATAGTACTTGAAATATTTATGTTAAAATGTTCATATCCATATTAGAAGTGATATCTTATACTCTGAATCCAAGGCTGAATATTCTTCAATGGTTTATAACAGTTTCTTTCAGACTAACACCAAGGTTCACCTTTACATAATGTGCTATAGCTTGTCCTTTTGTGAACAATAGCTTGTCATCTCCCTTGCCAGCTGTTGTTATTACTTACACATTTTTCAGCTATATTCCATGTAGACCTGGTGACCTGGTGTTCCATTTACCCAAAGTTTTGAGTTCTCATCGTTGTCATTACCCAAATAAAGAATGACATCTCCTGAACTATGATGACTGCTGTAGAATATTCTCAACCTTCACCAAATCTAGTCATTCATTGCTTTACAGTACATTTAATGTCTGGAAAAATATTAGGTTCCCAAGTCTCATTCTTCAGGTTGGTACTCAGACATGTGCTCACAGATAATCACGTTCTTAGGACTTACCAGTATTTGGCACATGACACAGAGGTGTCCTTAAAAGAGTCACTAGATTTGAGCAAATCTGAGGCAGCTCAAATACTGTCTCTTCCACGCAATTTGCCCTGCTTTGACACAATTTATTAAAAAGAATAAATACTTAAACTAAAAAAAACCAGACTGGATGATTTTTTAATTTTTTTTTTTTTAAACTATAGAAAATTTCCCAGGTATGATGGCCCATTACTCTGATTAATAGCAGTGCAGCCAGAGGAGAGGACTGTGTGAAGTGTTCAGCAATTAAAGCCATCAGTCTTGCCTGTTGCGATCAGACTGCAATTTTTAGTGAGCATGGACATCAGTTTTCCTCTTTCACTGTTTTATAGAGCACAAGCTCTTTTATAGATCTTTCATAAAGCACAAGGACATCAACAACTCCTTTCTCTAGTACCAGTAGCTCATTTTATAAGCATCTGCTGGATACCTATTCCTTTGGAGCAGTGCTCTGACGACCTTACCAGATTTGGACAACGTCAAAATATGTTACCTTTGAACTGTCGAATCAGGACCAAGCCCAAGACTTGTTGATGACTCCTTTTGGTGTTGTAGGGATCTGAGCACATTTTGAATGTCTGATCAGGTTTCAAAGGAATGCAATGGTTTTTTAAACAAAGTTGGAAATTTCACCCTGAAACAAACAAACAAAAAAAAGAAGACACATTAAGCATCTTGAAATATGATATTGTGCTGATTCATAAGAAAAACAAATATCAAGTCAATATCAGAAGAGGGAAAAAAAAAACCAACACAAAACCCCTGGTCTCCAAAAAAAAACTATGCTGATCCCAAAATACCTTTCTTGTGATGCAGTTGTTACATAGCAATAAATTTTCATGCCATATTATAGATACATAAAATATTGAGCATACATATGCTATGCAATTTAATTAAGAATTAATAAGAAATGCATACACATTGATGATACCAAGCATTAATCTTTTCCCCATCTTCCAGAAACTTCTCAATTCTTGAACTTCCAGAATATACTTTTCTTTCTCTGTAAGAAAATAGTCCCCTTTACAGCTTTGTGACTGGTTCAATGACATGGTAATTATTTCTTTCCTGTTTAGAAATAGCCTGAATAGCATGAAGTTGAATTTCAGGCTGCAAATACCACTTCATTGTACATCTGCCTTTTCTACAGACTTACGTTAACTTAAATAAGATTTTTATTTCATTTTCATTTAAAATAGATTTCCTAAAGCTGAAAAACCTTTGAGTTTTCTTTTAGCCTTCCCATTGCTACTATTTCCCATATACTGATGCCATAATGATTCACTATTTGATGTTCTCCAGCTTCAGACTTATTTATTGTAATTGCCTAATTTCTTATGAGAAAGGCAGATAAGGAAATATTTCAAGAGGTTTGTAAATAACTGACAAGAACCACAAGGCTGCCGTTATTTTTAATTTATATCTAAACTGTCTTGCTGTGCTAGTTGAAATAGTGCGCTTGTATAGTTTTTCAGTGCAGTTTGTGTCATTCATCATTCAGTAACCAGCATGATCTGTGCATCCTGATTGAAAACCTCAAGATGTTTTTCTGGTTACTGTTACTGCAATGTACTCTATTCTTCTAGGTAAAGTACAATGGAGTAATAAGTGATGTAACTTTGACTAAAACTCTCTCCTTTTCTGGTTACCATTCCTCTAATTCTTCTAGGGAATATACAGTGGAGTAAAAAACATAGTAACTTTGACTAAAAGTCTCTTCTCTTGATTAGACTTTAGCCAGCCTTATGAACAAGTAGAAAATTCAGTCCTGTATGGTTGAACAACTGTTTGGCTTCCTTGTGCAAGATGAGCCAGTCTTCTTTGGATTTCAGCCACGGAGGAGTTTCACCTAAGAGATGGGATTTTTTTTAGTTATTTTTTATTGCACTCCTGCAAAGTAGTTGAGAAAAAAAAAATCATCCTGCTCTGAAAGCATGAACTTGCAACATTTTTCCATCCCACTGTCTAGCACTAGGAGGGAATATGGGTTAGCTAATACACCCCGCTCCCAGCACCATGCTGCTACCATGATGAATGTTACAGGTGGTGGTGCTTATGGTAATGAGGAAGTTAATGAGAAAAGCCAGGCTGGGTCATGTTCTGTAAGAAACAGGATAAACCCTTGCATTTGTCAACTGGGAAAAAAAAAACAAACATTAGAAAGGAAAGCAGGTACAGTAAAAAAAAAACAAAAGTAGTCAAAAGAGGAGAGTGAAACTGTCATAACTAGAAATATCAATTAATAGTGGCCTTGTGTAATGATGCCTTGTTTATGTGGTTTGTATTAATATTGTTAGTTACTTCCTGAACAAAGGTAGAAACAAGGATTTACGAGGATATTTAAAAATAGGGTGAGGAGGCTGGGAGAGGAAAGATCAGAAGTACAGAATAAGCTCTGTGGAGTTTAGAAAGTTGTCTAGAGACCACTGGCTTGTTCACTGGCTAAAACATCAGAACTCGTGAAAGGAATTAAATGTTGAAAAAAACTAACCTTATCTCACTAAACTCTTGATAAATCTGGATTAAATATTATGGAGGGTTCTAGATTCAGTCCAGTCAATTTTTTCCTTCTGCAACTGCAGAGCTTTGCTTTGAAAACAGGGATAACCAACAAAAACAAGGAACTTACAGATAAGACCATTCTCTCAAATAACCTACACACACAAACATCTTTGCAGAGGGGAAATGATGTGACATGCACCTTCTCCAGCAGAAGCAAATGGGAAACAGGGCTCTGGGAGAGTCCCCTTTCCCTCCCCCTCTCCACAGAAAAAGGGTGTAATGTATGTATCCTTTAGCCTGAGCTACAGTAAAAATCCATCCTAACACCACAAAGACAGGGGTTTTTTTTCTGATTCATGTGGTGATGTACTGCTTATTCTCTGACTAAAACTAATTTTTGTTAAGCCCTCATACCTCTCCGAGAGAGCCATTGGTTTGGCAAAGGTTTAGCGAGAGATAAAGAACCACCTCCCAGAAGCTAATCTGAAAAAGAAAGTATGGTTGAGCAGGTTAGAATGTATGGTTTAACTGGTGCTGAGTGAATTAGTATATATGGAGAGAAGGCTAGAATAAAAGGAGGGGTTTGAAGGTGTAAACACAGGCTCAGCAGAGCCAGAACTTGCCTTTTTGTTCAGTAACAATTTCTACTGCTTTCCTTAGGAATGTTGTAGGAGGTGGCTCAGATAACATCAGGAGTTTTTGCCATGCTGCCCAGTAGTTTGGTCCCTGTGTATCTCATGAACAGCCTCAGCTTTAGCACCTGGTGGTAAGTCAAGATACTGGCATGTGGTCTTCAAAGGAGGGTCCCTGGGGCAGCTAACTTCATCTCAACCTCCAGGGATATCTAAAGGACACAAAGTCCCTGAGAAAAAGGAACAAAGCTCATAACCTTTTCCATTTAAAAATAAATCAGTTAAATGAGAGGAAGCTGGGCAGGTGGCTAATTGCAGGGTGAGTCCAAGTATTGATTCACTGGCTGGGCAGGTCAGGGCCATTGTCCAGTCTGCCTATGCACAGGAAGGAGAGCCCAGTCCCAGCCATACTGACAGCCACCACCCCGGCACACCACTACACCTTGGCATGAAGCAGGGCACCTGAGGACTAACAGATGCATGAAAAGTAGCTTTTCCCCACCTTGCTTTCATTTCCTGAAGTTTTACCACCTGCAATACTACACTGCCAGAGTACTGTGTTGCTGCTTTAAGTGGATCCCAAATACTCACAGGAAACAAAATACAAATAATCATAACATGCACTTTGTACACATATGAGAAATCACTGATTTCTTTCCTCTTCCTTGGTTCTGGTTAAAAAAGCAAGCATCAAACTGGGGAGACAAATCACTTCCCATGCCGGTACTCTATTTAGGCTCATCTAGAAGGCCGTGCCAGGGAACACTGGAAGCAGGAAAATGCTTATTTACAAGTAAGCCCCTCCTCCCAATTCAAGAGACTTTTAATAACCTCCTGGGTGTTTTTTTTAGAAGAGACTTTCCCTTCCATCAGTCTTGCTCCCTGTTCTCTGTGGCAGTGGCTGATAAATTAAGACAACCACATGGAGTGACGAAACTGAATCACTCTGGCTTGTGCCTCTGCTTGACACTGTGATGACGCTACTGCCCCCACTCCTGCCACACCAGCACCAGGCCAAGGAACAGTCTGTTTTCATAAATTCAGGCTTTCCCAGCAAGATCCATGAGGAAGGCTGTGGGAGGCCTCTGAAGAGGCAGGAGAAGCCCTAACAAATGTGTGAAAATAAAGTGGATTCATGTTAATACTTGAGATGTCTACACATAGAGGCACAGGCAGTTCCCATCAAATGTGATCTACTGGCAGCTGGGAAGTCCCCTTTTATTTGCGTCACTGACGTAGAAAACCTGGCTGTACATGTTCCCAGCCTGGACAGCCTCACATCCAGATGGGGATGACAAAACAAATGTTTGCACCTGTTTGTGCAGACATATTCAGAGATTTTGCTGATCATGTCAAAAAGAAAGCCTCTAACACATATATACAATGAAAAATAAGATAGGCAAAACTTTGCCCTCACACACTTGTAGAACTCAGTAGGAATGAGATGTGTTTGTCCTGTCAGTTCAGGATGTCACAGTTTGCTTTCTAGTAGCTTGTCCAAACCAGGAATGAGCACTTCTGACTCCTGCCTAGTAACATTCCCTCCTCTGCCTTGGGGGAGAGGCTTATCACTTCTGTGCTCAGCACCCCGCACCAAAGCGCCGAGGAAAAGCTTGCCACAGATGCACCACTGCACTTTCCTCCAAGGAAAGAGGAGGCAACAGCATCATTTTAACTCCTCCTTTTACCATTGCCACAATTTCAGAAAGAGTTGTCTACTGGAAAAGTCATATTCATAATTAATTCATAAGCTGAAGCCAAAGACTACAATTCCTTCGAGTTTTCTGGTGTCTAACTATGCCAATTTAAGACACCAGTAGAATGGGACCCCTTTCCAAAGCTTCTGGCTGTGGACTGAGCCTAGATTAATTTAAGTGACTATTTTAAACTTTGATCTTATGAATGAATACTGAGCATAATGTCCTTTTCCCCCCATTAATATTTTTCATCGTATTTCCAAGGAGAATGTCTCAACCAATGACAGCACAATCTACTATATTTTTTTTAGTTATGGCCTTACATTTGCTATTTTCTGTAAATGTAAAATGGGAGGGAAATGTTCAGATTTGTTTGATATTCTTCAAAATTCAGTACATCACTGTGCAGCCATATGCAAAAACAGTCCTCAGATTTCATCAGTTCTTCTCTTCTGGAGGATTAATATTTTCTTATATAGGCGTTACTGTCTTTTTAGCACCATCTTATTAGGGAAAAAAACCCAACCTACAATAAACTTCTGCATTGGGTGCCAATTCTTTGATAATTTGGGCAGTGCACAGAGCTTTTTGTCAGTTTTTAAATAGCGGGTATTTGCCCTACATTCAGGAGAAAAAAATAATCCTTATTTGGAAATCACCTTCTGTGCAATTACCTGATAAGATGTCAAATGAAGCAAGGCTTCATTACTTTTCGGAGAAGATTTTCATGTGGAAACAGTTCTCCTTACAGGGGGTTGCCAACTTTGTTATTAATGGCTATATTCTCGCATTCTTTTCTTTTGACTATTGCACAATTACTACTCCAGTGGAGCAGGTCTTTCTCAGGGGAGAAGAGCTGGTGGATTCGAGGGGGTGGCTGTAGAAGCAGTGGTATAGAGTCAGATCATCTATTACCCACCAGGTCTACCCAAGAACAATAACAGCAGAACTCACAGAATGCAATCAAGTGCATTCTTCTCCAGGGTGATTAAAGAACTATTCAATTTGACGCAACTGAGGTACAAAAGCTCTCTGTATCCTTCTTCTGCCAAGCATGGAAGAATGCCTTGTTTTAAATGATTTACAAAAACTCCTGTATGCCAAGGACATATCATTTACATGGAATCCAGGAAGATTCATGCAATCACTGCTTAGACATAATCGTACCAAAAGTAAGGGGGGAGGGGTGGTGTTGAATATCTAAATGGAACAAGTAATCTTATCAGTAATCAAGGAAATTTATGGAAATTTGCTGGGAATCCTTTTTTTTTTCTCTACTAATGGGACAAATCAGAAAATAATAACAATAACAATGATAATAATAATGTCTTAATTCTGAATTTATAACTGCATTAATTTAAAAATATTTGAATAATACCAAATTGATAATTAAACAAGACAAAGTGGAAGTGGCAATGAATGAAAAATCCAAGCAAGCTGTACATTTGTTTTCCTTTCCTTGTTTCTCTCAGGGCCCTGCTTCCAAACATCTCTAGCAATGGTATCAATCACCTGTCTGTTTCTTCTAAGCATTGTTAAACATCCAACAGGAGAAAATAACATTGTACATCACTTAACAGCAGTTGTGCCCTTACATATTCAAAATCAATTATGTTTCACATCATGCTGCCTCAACATTTAGCAGTTATTTGTGGTGCTAATTTGAGTTGTCTTGGATAATTAGAAGATCTGTATCTTCATAATTATAAAAAAAAAAAAAAGAGGGGAAAAAAAAAATTTTTTTTTTCCAGGATTTGCACAGAGGTACTAATGGCATTACAATCACAGTGATTTTAATAAAGGCCAGATTGTGTCTAGCTCTAATACTCCAAATCTTTAATGAATTTATCCCACAATATTCACAGAAGATAATTAAGCTCCTTTATCCCCATTTTCTATCAGTAGGGAACTGAAGCTCAGCAGTAGCATAGTTCAGATGCTCAGAGACATAAGCACTCTGCTTACCTCCACCTCTGATACACACACTGGAGAAAAAAACAGCACAACATCATGGATGGAGACAGAAAAAAGAGGTTGGACGCTTCCTGGAAAGGGTTTGCACTTCTGATAATATACTCATGAGCTGGTCTTTGCCTTGATGGACTGCAATGCTTCTAGGGACAGCCTGTCTTTATTAGGGAGGATTCACAGACACAAGACCCAAGTAATCTATAAAATACAGTGATGAGGAAAAATGAAAAAGACTACTGGAGATTTTCCCACAGCAAAGGAAGAAGCTTGCCTGAGGATGGTTATTGTTTCAGATTTGTTTGATGAAATAATAAACAAAATGCTGCCCTGCTAATAATTTCTGTAGATCCATGATGCTTTGCAAGGCAGAGGAGTATGGGTACTCCCTGCCCAGAAAGAACTTCCTGCATAGTTTTAGTCTGAAGAAACATGTACTCATTTGTCAATGACAAAATGCTAGAAAGCAATTTCTTATCCTTAGTGTTTTCTCTTGAGCAGAAATAGTCCCAATCAACGTTTAAGGTGCATAAGGAAATTCAAATGGCTTTAATACTCAGGCTTCTTTTCTAAATTGAATTAAAACTGCTCTGAATCAATATTGCAAAGGACAGAGGTCAAGGCTTTATTTATATAATACAAGGATGTAATGTAATAACCAGCTGTTTGAGACACGTAAGTAAAATATCAGGGACAAAGCTGCAGACAGGATGTCAGCACTGCTCAGGGAATTAGCCATGCAACTCCCTCTCATTAATTACAGATACACACATCCGAATGACCATAGATCATTATGAAAATGTACCAAGCCATAACTATGATTCATGTTTTACCATTAACAATGCACCAAAAAAGGTGGAAGAGGATGGTGCTCTTCCAGCATTGTTAGGTAACTGTGGGCCTGTGTTCTTCCTATGTGCAATCTGAAATTAAACATCAAACAAGGAGTGACATAGTAGGAAGGCATTTTCATAACCTTCTGGAAGTGTTATTTTTTATAATGTTAGTATATAATTAATAGCTATTCCAATATCTAACATCAGACAACAACGTAATATTTTTCTATAAAACCCTAACAATAAGTATTTTTACACCTTTTAAGACCTCCAAAAGCACATTCTGCATCATCATGCCTGTCAGAGACAAAGACATTTCTAAGTTTAGAAAGATCTTGGAAAGTTCAATTTCTAAACCCTGTCTTTGAACAAAGTAGGTTACTTTCTTAAAATGGGGCATAGCCTACAACTCTACTCCCAGCCAAGTACATCTACTACTACTTAGATCACATTATATATATTTTTTGATGCAAGAGTATATCTCAGTTTTGTACCAAACTATCTCTTGCTATGTTCTTGTTCAAAAAATTCCCACACAGTTTCAGGAACAGTAACACAGAGAAGAGAGAAACATTTAACTTCCCTTTTATATGAACAATATATATAAGGGCATAATACTTACCAGGACCAATTGCATGCTTAAATATTCTTGTGCTATTGCTACTGACACCAGTAGAGGAGGTGTGCACACAAAGGGCTGAACCTGACCAGTGAAAGCCCAAGTGACTGCATTCAGCAAGGATACATTTCTGAGAGTTGACACTTCCTGCAGCAAAGCTCTTTGTGCATACATGGCCTGCATAATGTTGCTTCTCATAGTAAAAGTGAGATATTAGTGAAGTAACAAAATATTACTCAAAGAAAAGGAACACACCCCATATGACATTATGCATATTTGATTGAAATGTCTCTAACAACATCAACATTTAATTGGTTTGGTTGGATCTGTTGTAGATTCTGGTTTCTATTATATTTTTTTCCTAATTGGACTATCACATCATATTCAAACATTGACTTTTCCAGTTTGTGCAAGACTGACACAAAGCCAAAAATCCATCTCACTGTAACAGGACATACCTGAGGCTTTATTCCACATTACTGTAGGAGCCTGTTGACATTTGGCTTTGTCCTCATGACATCTGTAATTAATGCAAAATTGGATCCCTTATCAAGGGCTTTAAAATAAAGTTTACCAGCATTAACTGCCAAGTAGACTGTTTCAAATGTTTCCCATGCACTTTCTGCACTAGATTTGGGAAACACATCTCTTGCTGTAGCGTCTAACTGATGGAAGACATCTATCAAAGCTCTTCTGGTAACCAGGTGTGCCCTATTTTCCCAGGAGCAGCACTACACTGGCAAAGAACAATGATCAGTGTTACCTCAAGTGAACTGTACCCCGTAGGGTAGGAGGAAACTGTGCCAAGAATCTGTTCCTCAGCTGAGCTGTTTTACAGGTGAAATCACCGATTATGGCTTCTATCACAGCTTCAAGGAGGCTCTGCTTGGAATAGGAACTCCTTATCATCACTGGTGTCCAGAAAGATATAGGTCAAATATAAACTATTCGTAGGCTGGCCGAGATTTCAGGGCAAGGGGGTGTCTCTCTCACAGAGGACAGCATTACATCTCCTCTCCTGAAAGCGAAAAGTGCTGCTATGCCTATAGTTACCTCTCACTACTACTGATACTTCACAGCTAGTGATTATGAAAATGGAGAAAAGCATTTTTCTCCATTTCCTTGACCTTTTAAACAAAAAACAGACAACATTAGGGATGTCATTCACTTATATTTCCATAACATACCTAATATATACATTTCAATATATAGATTTAGATAAAATATCTTTTTTTTTTTTTTTTTTTATAAACACCAATCTGCTATCTTCAGGAATGGAAGATGATGCTTTATCTTTCGTGCTTTATCACTTTTTGCTAAGCTCACAACATACCTCCAAATTACCAAAAGAATGATGACATTTTCAGTCATTGATTGTACTGCATTATAGCCATCCCAAGACAGCTTTTGAGATGTAATGGCCTTAAACTGTGTCACAGAAAATGATTAACATAAGAGTTGCAAAATTTCTGTGTTAAGGACTGGGATTTTTTTTTTTATTTTTTTTTTTTAATATTACAATTCAGTTTCTCAGCATGGGAACATGCTCAGCCTTCCTGAGTATTTGGTAGCTGAAGATGCAGAGTGTGCAGTAGAAGCACACTAGCACCCATTTAGGTCCATCCTTTCATTTCTACAACCTTCTGTCTCAGCCTGCTTAGGACAGTCTCTCAAAGTCTAAAGTGTACCCTTTAATTATTGTCTTTCATTCCCTACTGATGTGGACTAAAGTTATGCAGTATAAAATACTTCTTATTTAAATTTCTGCTGAGCATTAAGCAGCTTTTTTTGTAGAGGTAAAACTCATGAATCCAAACCATTCTTTAGTCAGCTTTTCCAGACCCCTGGAGCTTCAGCCCGCCCGAGTCCTGCAGTGCATTAATCATGGTCAAAAAAAGTGCCCCACAGCCTAGATCAACAAAAAAAGGCAAAACCTTTCCCAGCAAAGAGGAGACACTGCTCTAAGATTAGTCCTCTAAACAAAACAGAGAGGTAAAGCAGAGGTTTTTGACCATGCTTTGAAAGTGTTTCAGATAGTTTTCCATTTGGTTATCTACATGCAGGCAACACGGATTTTAAAGCAGCAGTCTTTATTGACCTTGGTGACATTGCTACATATGTAAGTGATCCCTCAAGAGGAAAAAAAACCCCAGCATAATGGCTGGTTTAGGATTGACAGAATGTGCTTAAAGAAAAAAGAGAGAGGTGAGAAGGAAGTGATTGCACAGAAGCACACAGCCTCAGAGAAGGGGCTATAAGAGGAAAAAGTAAATTGAAAGGTTCTTTACCATTGCTCAACACCAGAACAATCAAACCTTTCACTTATGACAAAGATTTAAACATAATATGGACAGTGGAATTTATTATTCCAGGTCTACAGACAAGCCCAGTCCCAAAATACAACTGCCTATGACATGGGAAACCCCCAGTGATGGGACATTCCCCAGCTTAATGCCTGTCTTGTGAATTTTGATGTTTCATGATGAAGGATTTCAGCTTGCATGATGGCAAGCACAAAGGTCCTTGTGTTTTATTTGTGCCTCTGGCTACTATTGTAATACACAATAACATCAATATTTCTCACACTTCCAGCAATATAGAGCAAATCTAGAAATGACCTGCAACAATCTGGACTGTGTGTCCAAACAAACACATCCCCAACCTTGAACAGACATTACAAAAGAAGAAGAGACAGAAGTAGGAGCAGAAGGCAATGACAGAAGGAAGAAGAGAACAGACAGAACATCACTTGAACCCATCTCCACAGGAAACTTTCTGCTGCCCCAGGCACCAAAACTGATAGAAGGAAGGTCATAAAAACCAACAGCTGGGCACACAAACTCCATTGAGAATCTCATTCCTGGAGAATATGGATGGATGCAGCACAACAGAGTAAGAAAAAAAAAAAAAGTGAACTTTATTTTTGCTATAATAAAATCTAATTAAATGCAATGTATAAAATAATTTGAGAGGAAATAAAGCTACTAAATGCTAGGGGTGTTTTATTACCACCTGCTTTTGAATAGCAAAACCAGGGAGCTCAAGGGTATTTAGAGCAAGGCCATTGTAAGAGGCATTTGTGTTCTCCAATGCCTTACAAGAACAGGGAAGACTCCTCCTGAAATATCTCTGTGCCTAGGAAGTTGCTGCAAGCAGGCACACAGTTTCTTGAAGGCCATTAGAAATGGGATTAACTTCTCCATACTGAGACACACAGAGCTCATAGCTGGGTGCCCCAAAGTGGCATTTACATTCTGCAACATTTAGTAGACAAAGACATGCAAATAAAAACTTCTACAAGTGTAGGGTGTGCACTCATAATCTCCCTGAGTAACATTAATGAAATTAATAGTCTAATCTTAATGATGGCAGAATCCTGTCCTTTCTGAAATCACGTGTGTAAATCCCACTGACTTTTGGACATCTCTGATTTAAGTGAGAAACACAATTCTTCAGCATGAAAATCATAACTCCATAGATATACTGCACAAAAAGAAAAGAGATGGTGTGACTACTGCCATTCTCTGTAGGACATGCTAATATTTCTAGAATTGGAGATTTCTGATGCTGTGTAATTTAGACTTTTCTGACTCCTGCTCCAAGTTTCTCTGAGACTTATTTAGCCATGATTTTGGGTAGAATAATTGTAGGTATCAGAGACTGGTTCTTTATCCTTTGGGTGGGAAATCACCCCAGCTATCCTCTATACAGTATGATTTTACCGCTCCCCTTCCAACTTCACACCTTTCCAAATTGCTTGTTTAGTTGCATTTTTATTAATTCCTCAGCTAATCAAAAAAAAATTCAGATTCCTTCTAAGATGAACTACCACAAGACTTCTGTGTGGGTACAATATGAAATCAAAATGAGTCATGTCATGTCAGAGGTTACTATTTCATCTGGCTTGGACCAGCTGAAGGACTGGATCTGTCCTTGGACCACTCCATTTTATACAACATTGCTCCTTGTAAAGCAAGGATACATATAGAATGGTTTGGGTTAGAAAGGACCTATAAAGGTCATCTATTCCAACTCTCCTGTAGCAAGAAGGTTGCTCAGAGCCCCATCCAACTGACCTGGAATGTTTCCAGGCGTGGAGGATCTACCACTTCCATGGACAATATGTTCCAGTGTTTCACCATGCTCATCATAACAAAATTATTTCTTATATGTAGTCTAAATCTCCCCCGTTTTAATTTAAATTGCAACAGGCCATGCTAAAAAGTCTACTCCCTTTTAAGTACTGAAAGGTCTCCATAGAGCCTTTTCTTCTCCAGGCTGAACAACCCAAACCCTCCCAGTCTATCCTCACAACTGAGGGGCTCCATCTCTCTAATCATTGTTGTGGTTTCCTTTGGACCCACTCCAGCAGATCCATGTTTTTCCTGCACTGCGGACTCCAGAGCTGGATACAGCTCTCCAAGTGAGGTCCCACCAAAGTGGAACAGAGCAGGAAAATCACCTCTCTAACATCAGGATTCAGCAGGGGGGCCATTTGAAGCCTTGCAGCAGTCTCTGACCTTCGCTTGGGAAGCAGCCCCTATGTGCACACAGCCCGCAGCTGCAGCAGAGGGGCAGAGCCATCGGTCTGCAGAAGTGAGCCAGGTTAGCCGAGACAGAGAGCAGCCACCATCGACAGGCAGAGTGGTGGCCTAATGAGTCAGCTGGCTCATTCCCTGCCACAGTAGACGGGTGTCTAACCTCATGCAAAACCGTCACCACAATTGGAAGTAATTGGAGGTCTTGTCACCAGGCTCAGCGGGGAAAGCAAGGAGCGAAAGGGCACTGTTGAACAACTGCCGGGGCTTGGCCGCCGTCCCCTTGGGGTCGTGGCATGCTGGTGGCAGGGTGTGGAGGTTCGCAATGCCACTGCCCGCTCCAGGCTACCCCTCCAAGGCAGGATGCGAGCCCCGCCATTGCCAATCAGCTGTACCTACTAAAAGCCATTAAAATAAACCCCAGTAAAAGTGTTGCTGACATCCCAGATTATATAAAGGGCCAGTTTTAGACAGCAGCGTTGCCTCTGTGTTGTTATAGACTCCCTTCCACCCTTCTTACTCCATTTCTCATCAGTGGCAGTGGCTCAGGTCTCATAATAGAAAGTCCCATGCTTGTCCTGGTCTCCTCACCACACACAGAGCAGGAATTTGGAGCAGCGTTGTTGTTTGGGGTACTTCAGGACTTAATGTTCTCCTGAAGAGGTTTTTGTTTCTTTTAAAAGCATTATTATTTAACAGTTTGATTAAAAATAATACTGAAGTGTGAGAAGGGGCACTTGTGACACACCAACCTGACCTACTAATTTAAATTCCCACATCCTCTAACACAGAGCCACTGAAAAGGAGGACATTTAATAGCTGAATTTTCTAACAACATAGGGGTGTTCTTCCTGGACCAAATATTTTCTTCTTTTGATATAGTAGAGATTCTGCAGAACATCCTCTTACTCTCAGACTGATACATGGCTAAGGTGCAGACCTCATCAGCTCCCACTAACCACAGAGTTAGACTTGTCCTAGTTATTGCAGACACCAGCCTGGCATTCCCAGGCCATGGTGAGTCTCTTGAGTATGCTACTGCTTCTCCTGCAAGCAAGGAAGGGCAGAGAGAGCTGAGCTGCTCACACCAGCAAGGGGACAACTGAAGTTTTTAGACAGGACTTCTGTCTGCACAGAAATTATGAAACTGCTATTCCATCCAGGCTCAAGACATCCAGCATCTCCAAGATCAGTGGATTTGCTCGAAGCACATGGTGTGTATTCCTGCTTCAGGCAACTACCGCTCCACAACATTAAAACAAACAAAAAAGTCCTTCCTGATTTTTCCATAACTGAAGATTAACAACCAGTGCACTGCAAAACATTGGTGCACAGCCACTTCAAGTGTATTTCACCTGCTGAACATGACAGCCTTTCCATTGGAGGACAGTATGACATCATCATTGGGATTTTGGCTAGAGATCATCAAAGGAGAGGGGAAGACACAGTCTCCACCATAGTTACCCTTCTTCCTTCAGTAATTGTTAATGCAAGAGATGTTCTAAGACATATATGTTCTCTGGGTCAGTTTGGTCCCCAACTCAGAATTTTCTCTTAACCATAAGAGCTTACTGTATTTTGGGGTTGCTTCAGGGTGAACAGTTGGACAGCCCTGGTGATGGCAATAAGACTGCAGGCCTGGGGAGAACAGGAAATCCAAAATAAAAGTAGTAGGTAAAGGAGAAAGAGGAGCATGCAGTTCAGAGGCAGGGACTGAGAAGTAAGCACAGATGGCTCATCCATGTCCTAGAAACAATCAGCAAAGAGAAAACAGCCTCTAAGGAAAATGGTGGCAAGAAAACTCCTTTAATCACTAGAAGACACAAAGCAACCACTTTACAGTGTATATGTATGGTCAAGGCAGCTGGCCCCTGAAGACAGGACTAGCACAGAGAAGCAGAGGAAGGATACACAGTCTGGAGAAAGGAAGCAAAACAGAAAATCTGATTTATCTTGAGGGTGAAATGACTGAACTTCATTTCATGAGGAGTTTTGAGTAAAATTATAATCCTCTTTTGGAGAAAGGATTAAAAATTATAGCATTCTTTATAGGCAAGAAATAAGAAAAAAATAAAACCAGCCCAATTACATCAAAACAATATTGTTTATCCAAATTAGACAATAGCTGAGACTGCCATTTCTTGGTCCCTTGACCTTCTAGGTGCTCATCTTTCCAGCAACCTAAGAGGGAATCATGTATCCTCAGGCCAATTCCCATGCTGTCAGGAGGACACAGAACTTGCCAGATCACTGCCTTATCTACAAGGAAACCATGGAGCTGGGTACCCTCAACCCAGGCAGCTGCTGGGACACATCTATGCTAAACCTGCAGACACCAGAGCCAGGAGTGGCCTGAATGGCTGGGAGGCACAGAGCCAGAAGGCCCTAGAAACCCAAACTCCCTGAATGCTTGCCAAGCAGCTTGGCAGTAACCAGGCAAAGGGCCAGTGCTTCAACACAAGTCATTAGTAACCTCTTCTCCCTTTTGGTATCAGCTGGTTGGTCTTCTCCTGAAGTTAATCTTTACCATCCTCACTGTCAAGCTGCATGTGTGGCCACTGAATTGGTCCCACAGTCCACTTTCTACCAGCCCTTAGAGATGGGTGCAGCAGAAAGTTGTCTAGAAGTGCATACTGACACTTATTTCCCCTCCCCCTCCAAAGCTAGATTTAACACAGATTAAAGCACTTGTAATCCATTCTTCCTGCTCTGTGTTCTTTGCTTGAGACTGCTCTGCCTCCATCCTTAGACAACACATAATTTTATTTTGGACACTTTATAATAGAGAAATTCTCAGTTCTTTTATGACCATTTAGTGCTGTAGGATGTAGTTGTTTCAAGACCACACAACATCCTCAAGCAAAATGCTCTGGTATATCTAAACAGTCTGGAATACTTTATAGGATCTAAGATCCCAGGAAAGTCTTTGAATATATTTAGTGATTTGTTTTGGCTGTATGCAAACAAAGAATTGAGGATACATCCTACAGTTTAACTTAGGCTGATACTATATTACAGAAAGGGGGACTTTTGCCCCCATCAGAACTGGCCAACAATAAAAGACTCAATATATGAACTTTACATGAACGAGTCATGTGAAGAAAAATATATGTTAAAACACAACTTTGCATCTCCTCTTACAAGACACAAAGACACCCACTCACTTTCAGAAGGTCTGCTTCTACCTTGTTCCTGGAAAGTCAAAAAAGAAAAAACAACAGGAGAACTTTCATAGATTTTTCAGAAGAACCTGCTTGCTACCTGTTTTTTGGGGGGGAGTTTGGTATTGTATTTTGTTTGTTTATTTGTTTTTGGTTGGTTTTTGAATTACAATATATTTTCCTTTTCTTGGATTTCTAACCTTTTTCCTGCAGCGTGTCCATTTTAGCCTGCCTCCACTCTTCCCTCTGGTGCCCAACACTGCTCTCTTTGTCAGGGAAGGCACAGGGAGTTCAGGTTTTCCCCTCTCCATTTCTCTTTGGACCTGACACTGCTTCTGACCCCTGTTCAGCCTTTGCTTTGAAGTGCTTTTTCTGCTCTCTGCTTTCCCACTGGATCGTGTTAACCCTCCTCCTTTCCCCACTCCATCAGTTAGCTTCAATAAGTGAGAGGAGCTCACTGGAACCTCCTCTTTTGTCTTATCAGCATGCTTTCACTTCTCATAAAATCCTGACCACCTTCCACAAAAGACAGTCTTGAAGAAGAAGACTGCTGCAAAGGGCTGGAAAAGCTGCTAAATGCCACACTGGGAACACCACTGGCTGCACAAGACAAGCCAGTTGAGCAGGTCTTGCATTCAAACCATGCATCTTCACAGTGGCATCTAAAATAAGCCACATGCTTCCCCATTCCCAAGATGACTGCATTTAAGCGTCCTTTCTGCTGTGTATTGCAAACAACATTACCATTGCAGGTCTCTGCAGCTTTGTTCCTGTTTCTATTGCAAATTTAATAGGAACACCCCCCCCCCTCACCTCCCCCACCCCCCCAAAAAAAACCTCAACAACACCACAAAACAAACAA
>JANHGL010002092.1:29650-93444 GCA_024611195.1 Ceyx melanurus
CCCCCCACAAATTTGTCTTAAGTATAAATTAATGATTTGATTTAGTGTCTTTGGTGCTACAGCTCCTAGCTGATGGATGTTCAGGTCAAAGCTAGAAATGGCACCAGCACAAAGAGAATGGTTTGGCTCTCAGTTATTAAAACTCCTGAAAACTTTCCAGATCTATAAATATTCACATTATTCCCACAGAAGGGCAGAAAAAAGAATGATTTGTATCCTTCTAGCTTGTTCTGCTAACACACTCTCATTTTTCAGTGTTTCTCTGTTGGATAAATACCATGACAAACAGAGGAAACCCCTGCGAGAGAGAATACATTTTGAAGTAAATTACAATGACATGTAATTTATAAATATTTGTAATGGTACAGGGAAAATATCTCTATTCATCACATTAATGTATGCTGAATACAAAGATGACCAGTCTCCATCGATGTTTTTTTTAAAGAAAAGAAGATATGAGTAGAATTTTCACTACAGGAAAAAACTCTGAAGACTTTTATATGTTATATAAATGTGTACATAAACATATAGACAAAAATACTTTAAAGTAGAAAATGTTATTTTAATTATAACATTAAAACTTGAATTATTTTCTATACCTCTTTCTGCCAGACTGTTAAACATCTCAATAAATCTACATCTATTGCCTGAGGATCAACACCAGAGAAAATTCAAAGCTCAGTAAATGTTATAACCTCTTAACCACTCCATTAGTGAAAATTGATGATAACATTTAAATAAGAATGCACAAACATTATTTTGCTCAAAAATTACATTGTGAAGATAAACCCTAACAACTTGGGAATACCCTGTTTAATGCAGCAGGCTGAAGGACTCATACAGCTCTCTCCTCCAAACTCCTAAGTGTTTTTCATTATTGCTTACTAGATTATTAATTATTTTTTAAAAGGATTATCATAGTTACAAATTCCAGCTCAGGCTTCTTCACTCACCACTTGAGAATACTGCAGCAAATGAGCACACTTCCACACACATACGTGACCTACATACACATGTGGCTTCACAGTACTTGGCAGCAGCACGTGGACACTGAGCCACAGCAATCAAACACACCTCCATGGGTAAGGCTGAGCTTAAATGATCCCCTCGCTAACATGTCTGGACAGGTTAATTCATTTGTCCCACTCTGATACAGCTGCAGAGGCAGTAACAACCTTTCCACGCTCCCATTTTCTTAACATTTTAAGAGTTCCAGGCAAGCACTATCTCAACCTACAGAAATCTTTCACCTAACACAATGGGTGCTTCTTGCAGTTGTTCATTTTCTAGCTTCCATCATCATAATGCAATGAAAGGATATTTGACACAAGTCATTAAAAACCCACCCCATTAAGCTGTCTAGAATAGAAAATAGTCCAGAAAAGGCACTGGAAACTGCATGTGGAGTGTACAGCTTCTTGCTTCACAGCTAGCAATCTGCTTATGTGCAGTGATCACCTCTCACCTTCAAAAATTAAAGCAATAATAATAAACACAGAACACCCACTCAGCTGTCTTGCTGGCTTACAGCTCAACCAAATAGCAAACAGGTTGGGGATATCCTACTTTGATTTCCTTATAGTCTTTGTGAAAACCAAGGTGGCCAAGGTGACTGGTGTGGCTTTTTGTACGTTCCTAGCACTGCTCCTCTGCTCGAGGGCTGCAGGAGCCCCATGTGGCCCTCAGCAGAGCCTCCTCCTTCCAGGTACCTCAAGGATTTTAGCAAGGTGAATGCGCATGGTTATAGAACTGGCTAACAGCCATCACTCATTTTACACTGACCATTAAGCAGCCTGCAGGCAACCAGCTGTTGCATATATTTAACTTGCCCGGGGAAAAACAAAGTAGGGGAAGGAAATACTGGTACAACTCACACCTTGAATCTGCATACAAATATCATCTTGCACCCTTCCATTCTGACTTCTTATTGTCATTGTATTATACCCTTGAGCTCTCAGCCTTGTGATGAACAGTGTAGAAGCTGAATCAGCCTCTTCTCCATGTGGCTCACCGGGCAGAAACATCCATGTCCTTACTGGTAAGTTCAGGGCACCAGATGAAGGCGGAAAACCTGCAGCCCCACCAAGACCAAAGGGAACTGTAATGGGCCGTACTCTTAAGTCCTTACACCGCAGCAGGAGAGAAATGGCTTTCAAGACCAACAAAGAGTATGTACATTTTGTACCATGTTAAAGGGGAAAAATAGCAGCAAGGACAAGAAAAACTTGGGTTGAGGAGGATGTTCCAGCAGAGGTGATTAATGGTGTTGAAAGAAACCCCAACTGTTTTTTTCAAATTTCTTTCCAATTAGCCACAAAGTTCCTCCCTTCTTTTTACATTTGTTTTATTTTTTTTTGTCTTTCTTTTACCTGCATTTGATTTAGAATCAAGGTTGGTGATTTGTGTTATGACAGCAGAAATGAAGGATCTGTGTACTGTATGCATGGGGATTTAAAGCATTGCCTTTGATGGCTCATTAGCTGCATGCGGCTACATGCAACACTGCTCGACTGAGATATATTGCCCAGGATTTAATTCCAGAATAATTTCAAAGGCATTAAATTGAATGCTTGCCCTTTTCACCATGGTATTTAAATGGTACTTTGTATGCCAAGCTTAAAAAAAGAGCAGAGAAAATACAGATGCAGTACTGCTGGAGCATGTACTGAACTTTGTTAAAATGTTAAACATTATTAGATATAAAAAAACAAAACAAAACAAAACAAGATAGTGTTAAACTAGTTGTTACTTCAATTAGCTTTCTTTGCTACAAGGGATGAAGAAGATTTTTCTTTTTTTTTTTTTTAAACAAACAGCTGTAAGATCTAGTGAACAATATCTCATTTGTTTACTAAGACTTAAAGATGAGAATGGTCTCAGGCTGGAAAAAAAGAGATGCACACATTAACGTACTGAGCTAAATAAACCAGATAAAGCTTCTTCTCAGTAAAGAAGATATCAAACCCCAGAGCTGAACTGAAGGTCGCGAGTCTCACAGCTCTGCCTCCAGGCACAGACCCAACCCAGCTACTCCTGCTGTTTTGGTACCCACTAGTGAAGCAGCCATGAACTCTCAGCTTACAGCCTGGCAGGGAAGTCCAGGGATGAGTGCCTGGCTCTGATGCATGAAAGGAATCCTCCAAAGCAACCTGCACTAATTTATTGCTGATCTACAAACTCTGTTAACAGAGAACCCTGTATTATCCCATTTACCCTTCATTTGCCCTGTTCCTGAAGTTTCAGAGATGCCTACTGGTAAAACATGAGATAGTTCACTTTATACAGTTTACAGTCAAACTTTCATTCTGAAATGAAGCAAACCCCAAAGCACAACTTCCCTTGAACTTATGTCAGGGACATCTCTCTGCCTAGCTCCATTGACTGCAGTGGATGACATTTCAGTGCAGCTGGTTGTGCAGGGGCAAATGCTCAACACTGTACCCATCTGCCTTATCCTTTTGCCTTCCTGGAAGCCTTTAACAACATCTCTGTGTCACAACCTTATCAAAATATTAACATTTGGTACAAGACTTTATAAGCAGTATAGCTACTTGCACCATTTTGTTTTATGTGTAGTTATAAGTGGATGGAGCTGGTCATTCTGCTAAACCCTTAAGGATAGTGGGCATTAATAGAATTTGCATCTGGATTTAAAATTTAACACCATTGTGGAAGTGTGTGTAATTACCTAGAACTGTGTTTCCATGCAGCAAATCTCAGGAGGCTACAGCAGTAATATGTTGTATCTCAGCTTCAGCTGGAAATCACATTTTACTGTCTCAAACAAGACTTTTAAGCAGCAACTATCATAAAAGATGCAAGAGGCAGAAGAATGTGTTTGCCATTTTGTGCCCATTTCAGAGCTCATAATCTTAAGTCCTCTTACAAAACAGCATTAACAAAGGCACCAAATTCCTTCATGTGCCTGAAAATGTGCATGTGCACTCACAGAGATCCTCTCCATTTCTGCTCTGCCCACCAAAGGAAGTGAAAAGAGGAAATCTATTCAAACCATTGGCTGCATCTGGCTTTGGTGAGCATTGGGGGACAGGGCAGGAGGACAGAGAAAAGACTGACCAAAGTGCTCTTTCTGGCTGACTTCTGGCATATATATAATTTCAATGGAAATATTGCATTACCTGTGGTCACTGTACAGCAGTAATCTCAGCTACTTAGTTGATAATGAGAGCTTTGATAATTAAACCATTTTATCATGTACAAGGTTCTGAAAAGAGACCTTACATGTCACAGGAAGGTCCCAACTTGTCACAAATGTGCAGAACTGAATCTGGTCCCTACAGGATGAAGTTTAGTTGGCTTTCTATGGAGACTCAAGTTAAGCATAATATATACTCAACTTATTTTGTACCCTAAATGCCATATCAAAGGTATTTTCTCCCCCTTTCACCCCAACCATGGGACAATTTGACTGGAACATGATGTTCAGGTAGATCTTGTGGTACATAGTGGCCCTGCAGAGTTTTCCCAAGATCTGTTAATTTATGCACTTAAGTAAAGCTTCAGCTTCAAATACATAGGGTGGGAAGTCCTGCTTTTCCATGATTTCATGGCGTATTGAGGGATGTAGTACTTGTTTTTGGAGCAAGTGATTTACTGACAAGGGGTTATCCAGAGGTTTAATTTGTTATGCATCTCATCCACACGCTTTGTTTCTCTGTTTTCATTCTTTCTTTGGTGACAGCGTGTTGTACACCACCAGCAGTGAAAGGGCCTCCCTTTGTACAGCAGCAATTAATTTTTATCAGCTTCTCTCCAGCTAGATATCGATGATTCCTCAGGATCTGCAAAGACTCTTTAAAAACCTGTCAGAAATATGGAAGTCTCCCTTTTCTTACTGCTTAGTTAAACATAGCCTCTGGATACAGATTTCCCAGACTGATTTGTGCATCAATTGCTTTCCTTCTCTGATAAAATATTGGGTGTCAGAGTTTTAATCCAAAGATCTGCCAGCCACAGTCCGATTAATCTGCTAAGATAGATGCATCCCCCAACAAACAGGCTTAAAGTGATCCATTGATGCCTTTACTTTTGGAAACTGGATTATTCCAGTATCTAAAGACCATGTCCCGATCAGTACCTCCCACCACATGCCAGAGCTGGGAGTGGAAGAAGAGACATCCAGTAGATTTGGACCTGAAGAGACACCTCTCAAGGGATATGTTTTCTCAGCAAACTGATCAGTTTTAAAGCACTTTGTCCAAACTTATATTATTTTAGGGCTGTGTAAATACCCGACTGTCAGGAGATGGATTTTATCATAGCAACATTCAGAAGCAGAGTAAGTTCTGACATTTTCATATTTGATTCACTACTGTAGCTTGAAGACTTGCATCATGTCATCTCCACAGTGCAAGCCATCACACATCCTCTGCCTTAGTACATAGAATCATAGAATGAAGGCCAGAAGGAACCTCCAAAGGTCATCTAGTCCAGCCCCCCAGCAGTGAGCAGGGACACCCTTAACTAGACCAGGCTGCTCAGAGCCTTGTCCAACCTCAACATGTAAGCTTACACCTACTCTCTCACAAATACAGGTTGCCCAACAGGGGTGTTTCTAAAGAGTTAAAGTTTCCAAAGACAACTATTTTGCTCAAGGATGCTAATGGTTCACAACCTGCAAATGACCAGCAGCTCCAGTTAATGCTCTTTAACACTTATTACTGATCATGCAGAGCCTCCTGTCTTGCCACAGCTACTTCTCATTTCATGTAAGTCATTGAAAGACTGGAAGTTCACAGAAAAAAACTACAAGCAGAAAGGACTACTTTATTTACAAGGCTATACAAGCAGTTAGGAAAAACTATCACACTTGCATGAAATAATGTAAACCACAAAAGAGATTAATTAGTGATACAAACCTAAAATAAAGTACAGTAAACCATGCATAATTTCCTTCATAACCTGCTTGATTTTAATCTCACTCTATAAAAGTATTTTTATTTGATTTTATGGTTTCCCCTTTTGTGTGCTCCTACAAAAGGTACTTCCACAGAACAGCCCAAGAAGCACTGTCTATACCAGCAAGGACTAAGTTTATGACAACATGTATTTAAAAGGGGAGAATAGCTGCATACTTTCTGATCTTGAGATGGGCTTTCAAAACACAGAAGGGATTAGTACTCAGCTCATCCTAACACCTGGACCCACGTAGCTTCTTCAATTAACCTGGAGGAGTAATTTAATGATGTGTTCAATAAATCCCAAAAGTAAATGGTGGTCACTTGCAACGTGCTCAAACAAGATTAAGGCAACAGAACATGTGCAGACAGATGCCAGTGGCCAAACCCAAGAGAAAACATCTACCGAGCCCTAAATCCTCTGCCCATTTGCCTGTCATGATTATGATAATAACACAGTAACACCTCAAAGTCCCATGGTAGATGCAAAGCTGACATGCTACGTACCAGAAACATGGAGAAAACCCAAAACTGTCTTGATGCTCTCTAGAGTGAGGGGACAAATTGGAAAATACCAATTTGGGAGATAAAGGATCCACTGGGGAGGTAAAGGACCAGAAGTGCTCTGTGGCCTTTATCCAGGCCTTTGCTCTCAACTGCAGCTCAAGCTGGAGCAAGGTGAAATAGGGAATCTAAACCTGGTAATAAATAAAAGTTGTTCTCTGGAGCTGCAGTCTGCAAACGTGGAGATGTGCCACATCTCTCGGACATGGGGCATGACTGCCTTCACAAGCTGCTATCAGTGGGTGCTCTTTTGGCCTGTATCAATTACCTTGGGATGCCCTCTGTTGCCTTGTATGCCCACAGGCCGTTGTACGGATAACGAGGCAGTGAAATTGTTTCCACACTTTTTATTAGAGAGAGACTTTCTCTGCATTCATCTGCACTTTATAACCTATGGCTCTCTGCCACAGATTTGTGATAAGTGCAGAAGCTGCTCTTTCTTACTGTTTAGCTTTTTTAATGTGAAAAAGGGATACAACAGTCCAGTTCCAAATACAGCCAGAACATTTTTCTTTCAAAGACAGTAAAGCAATTTAAAGATATTTCCTTGGGGCAGTGGAAATATGAAATACAGCAGAGTCTCCAACTTTAAAGTAGACTTTGTTTTATTTTTTTTTTACTGTGAGTGGTACGACATATACCAGTCACCATTATAGACTAATAAAAGGGAAACTCAATTTTCTGTCACAATGAGGATGACCAATAAAATTTTAAGCATGGACAACACCCATACAATTCTATAAAACCTGAGCACATTCATAAAGCTCCCTTTAAAAGCACACAGACCCTCACAGAGAACATTCTATAGGGGTATAAATTATCTGGTTTTACTGTAGAAGTGATATGCTGCACATCATGACACACTCTTTAATGCTGCCTGAACTACCCCTCTTAAAAGGTTAGAGATGGCTCTTCAGTACCATCGGGTCGTTTGGCAATAGCAACCTGCCTAGCAACACAAAATCTTCAGAGCAGAACACAAGACACCAAGAGAATATGAACAGTTAATTAAAGCAAATATTACTCCATATAATGTAGGAGGCTGTAGGGCTCAGATGAAATCATGATCCTTTCTGAAAAGGGAGATGATCTCTGCCCTGCCATGTCAGTAAAGAAAGCAGAGATGGAGGCAACACATGATTTATAGACAGAGGCAATACATAAATGGCTTGCAAATGCTGCAAGCCCCACACATCCTTTTCAAAATGTGTTTCTTGAGTGTGAATGGGTGTCTTAGTAGCAAATTAAGTAGAAGACAAGGGGAAAGGATGGGCAGTGAGATAGTGAGGCAGGGCAGAGTTCATATCCACAGGCAAAAACAAGCTAAATATGCTTGGTGCTTGCTTGCACCACAGGAAAAGTCTGCTACAAACTACCCCGGCACCAAACAGAAAGGGAGGGGCTGCAAAACAGGAAAGTGATCATTAGTGGTTGGTACAGCTATAGGAGGGTGATGGGAACCCAACTTCGGGTGGCAAAACAGCAAACCAACTTTCTGAAGAAGCTTTGAAGTGTCATAAAAACACAGCAAATATTCAGGAAGGATCTGAGTCCTTTACCTTGGAAGAGAAGGAAAAGGGGGTGGCTGCATGAACATATGCAAAGTCCTGACTGTAGCAAGTAGGGAGGATACAGAGAGCCCTGGGGAGCACCCCAATAGTTAGAGTGGGCAGTGGTGCACAGTTGCATGACAGATACTGTTCTGAAGCACTCAGCAGTATGAGCAGGAGCTTCTGAGTCCCATTGAAAAGGCTGTCCTGACTGTACCTACATATAAGGCCAATTACATTGCTGACATGCTTGGAGAGAAAGAGCCAAAATGCTTTCAAAGCACTGACAAGAAAGGTTTCTGAGAGGCATACCAAGGAGGCAAAAAAAAAAACCCACATATTTTACTTGTGTCTGGAAATGTGAAAACACTGTCCAAACCAGGGAAGAAAGGCCTTTGGGAGCATTTGAATTAGAATCCAAGGATCTGATCCAGGAAAACACTTTAACGTGTTAAAAAAGCTTTGCTGCATTAAGGCCCAAATCAAGCAAGGTACAGATATAAGGTAATTAGAGAAAGAGGATTAAAGGGTCAGTTTCTTTCACCATTTAGGAAAAAAGGATGCACAGGGTTTACCACTTTACAGGGCATGCAGAAGATAGAGGCCAATAGCCTGGGCAAACCAAGGATTTATTTTCCCAGTTTTCTTCCTCCCCCCTGTGTGGGGCTGTCAGTCTCTCTTATGCCAGATGCTTAGAGGTCCACACCAGATTATGAGACACATTTGCCTCATAGCAATAGCAGCATTTATTCAGTGTAAATATTCGAGTATTGTGCCATGGTTATACTGGAACAATAAGAAAACAAAAGTTCTCTTTTCTACCCACATCCCGCTGTAGTTGGAATTGAAGGAAGTAAAACTGCAAATAACAGAAAAATTACTTCACTTAAAACCAAGACCAGAACTGAGTGTAGTCCATTCTCAAACTTGTGGTTTTTACAATAGGCAACACAATGGCTCACTTCTGGTGGCAACAATAATTGTACAGGAAATAAATTGGTACTTCAGCCATTTTTTATTATATTTAGATTTATTATTATTATTTTGAGGATTGACCATATCAATAAAATAAATGTCTAACAGCCTATAAGCTGTATACACTGTAGCCTTCACTACCTATCAGCACAGTCCTTGCTGAGAGCAGGCAGTGCAGTATGTCTACTCTGCACCTGCTGGCATCTTCTGGCCCTAATAGTGTGCTATGGGAACAGGGAGCAGCAGAGGGACAGCAGAGCACATGCAGTAGTATAGCTAGAGTTATAACACTATGTGGTGGGCATTTTTTGCATTAAAGAACAGGACATTGATAGTTCTTAAAGAACTCACACAAAGACTCAAGCTGGTTCTCAGAGGAGCAAAAGGCAGGGTTTCAGGCAAGTCTTGTTCTGACACAGGCAGCGCTTTTTTTTGTGCTGACATGACTGAAATGTTGCTATCTGCACAGCATCATACTTTGACTCAGATGCAATTCTTGCAGTAATGGAGAAAGACTGTTCAGCATCATTGACAGGGTGCTGATTCATTTAAAATGGCAAATGATGGCCTGGAGAATAACGAAATCTGGGAAGATCTGAAATTCTTCTATGCATCACGCAATCAAGAGCCATAACTCCGTAATTCTACTCCTAACTGCTCTTTTCCTTTAATGTATTTTTTTCTTGTCAGGGAAGATAAAAGATCTGTGAATTCAGGTATTTATGCTAAGTCACTATTGAAATATTAGTGTTCACTTTTTAAAATCTCTAGGCATTGAATTTGCAGCAATAGGCCTGGTATTGGATCAAGCTAAAAACTAATGATGGAAAAAATATTCAAGAACACATGCAAGAGAGTAGCACTCGCATCAGAAAGAGATCTACAAGAGGAATGCTTAATCAGAGAATCAGAGTAGGACACAAAAAGTGTATCCAGAAATCACATCTCCAAATACCCAAGGATGAAGTAAGGTTGTGGTTTGCTGATCCCAGCTCCCCTTGGTACTGCTTCAAGCCACACATTTGAGATGTCAGGAAGATGCTAAAGCTGCTCAACTTAAAGACTTCTTTAGAAATAACATGTCATTTCTGAGATAGATTATGGCTTCAAGTCCAGCTCTGTCAGTACTAAAAGGACCCAGCATCCAAGTAACTCAAACCAATACATAGATACTAAACAGTTTCACGTACAGGATGCAGCAAGTGCTCAGAAGCAGTAGCAACTATAAGTAAAAGTTTCTAGTGAGAATAAAATAAGGAAAAGCTCTTTTTTTTTTTAATAGATACTTGAAAATCATTAGGAGAAAAAGAAAGTAAATATCAGACAAAGTTTGTTGATGCTTTAAAAATTGAAGGTTAAACCTTTGTTTATCTGTGGCTGTGACACAAAGAAAAATCCTGCTGAGGGTTCAAAATATGCCTACTAAAGAAAATAAAAAAAAAACAAAACCTGAAGCCTGATGTATTTTCAAACAAACAAAAAAGAGATGCAAACCTCTAAAACTAGAAACAACATAGGCCCCTAGAAATTCCCTCCTGAGAAGCTGTATCAGTTACAGCTCTCATGAAGTCCTTACAATTTCCCACTGTACGTATGAATGCAAATAGGTCCAGAGGGTGCATTAACAAAGGCCATCATACCAACCCGGGTGATGCCGTTGCCGTCCACAGCACAGACGTGTCTGGGCTGTTCTGCCTGCCTTCCTTAGGAAGGCTGTTATTGTATGAAAACAAGAATTCTCAGCATGTGCTTCTCAAGCCAGCATCGAGGAGCTGTGTCTTTCCTTTCCTGCTTAGGACAAAGTACTCTTGGTAAAGCACAGCTGAAATGGGAGGAAGTTTCAATCAAAGCATGGGAAAGAGCAGCTTTGCTGTGCAAGAGGTTGGGATGCATTGAATAGAAAGGCAGGGGGAATAATGAACAACAAAACCAGTAGAAGCAAAGGGATGAATTTAGCTCCTGCAGACAGTGTTAACCAGTGAGATAAGGCAAAACGACTGGGGTTTATTTTAACTTATTTCATCTCTGACCAGACAACTATAAATCTAACGTCCTGGTCAACCACTTGATCTTTCATAGTTTATTGACCCTCTCACTAAGAAAAAAGAGAACACCAGGAGAGACTCAAGCACTCAAGCAGAACTCCTCGTGATAATGAATACAGTCTTCAGGACAGAGAGTAAGTTGCCAAGGAAGGTTATCAAAGCCAATGGATAAAGACAATTTTAAAGACACATCTGGACACTGTTATGACAAGAGCAGTTTGCAGCACATAGGGATAAAGTTTTAATGAAATATTCTTAACAAGAGAAACTTGCTATGCCTATGAACTTCTTATGAGGTGCCTCTAAAATTTTGCAGCACAAACACATCTCTCTTCCAGATCTTTGCACAAGGACCCACAGCTTAAGATTTTGGACATGGTAGAGATGGCCCCTAAACTATCAGGCAACCCGAGTCTCCTCCTGCACTTTTTTTCTTTTTCTTAAATGAGCACTTGGGCAATCATTGTTGTTGGCTGAATACCATTATAAATCACGTATTACCATTTTTCACAGAGAACCGCTATTAATCAAACCCCTCTTTCAGAGGCAAAGAGCAAAGCAGCACTCGAAACCATGTTAAAAGACCATTGATCCCAATATACCTACAAACATAAGAAAATTTGCGTTTCCCAAGAACATTTTTCACTCTAAGAAGTGAGAAATCCATATGCCCTTTCCGTGGGTGTCCCAGGCACTGGGATGTGAAAGTACAGCAGCCAGATTGTTCACAGGGGAAATTCTAGAGGGCATTTCTCATTAAAGAGACATTCCTGTAAATAAAGTAGACTACTGTATATCATCTCCCACCCAAGGCAGGCACTTTAAGGCAAGCCCAAGTGACAGGACTGCTCAGGATCAGAATGTTAGTTAAGTCCTGAGAAGGGATCTGGAAAATGCCACTGCTGACAGTGGAGGGGAGTGAGGGGTGACAGAGGAAGCTGATTTTAAATCACAGAAGAAACAGACTACATGTAGACTACATCATGCTGTGACAGAAGAAAACAAAGGGCACTGATGTTCCATCTTCATCAGTGTTAAATACTGGTTTACCTCTCAAACATGTGCCTCCCCTGAGCAGAATTTAGCACATCTGCCATCAGCTGCATACACAAGAGTTTGGAGTTAGCTACAGAGTCCTACTTATTGCACTTTTATTGAAGGTAACAATCATTTCCCTCCACTTCAGGGCACCATTCCCCTTAAGAGATCTTCTAGCAGGAAGGTGACCTCAATAGGCTCAGCTGGAGTTAGCTGGTCTTAAAAGGAGAACATTATCTTATTAAAATCAGCAGAAGTTTATCCCTGTGGCTTTCAATAATCAGTCCAGAAGACACATTAGACCCTAACGCTACTCTTCTTAATCCTGTTCAGCAGCATTCTTCCTTTGCAATTGAAATCCTTCTTCCACACAGGAACAGCAGAGCCAGAGATGAATCCCCATATTTTCAGGCACCTAAATGCAAGACATTTAGTGTAAAATGGTAATCTGTGCTCCTGCTCCTGTCAGACACTGAGGAGAGAAAAATCTGACATACATGGGTTTATGAAAGACAATAAATCCCAGTATGGAAACACCTCTTCCTTGTCATTGCTTACAGATGTTAGCAGCCTATCCTTGCAGTACTGAAACACATAGTGGAACACTCAAAAAACTATTTTCACATCTACTGAAGTTCAGCACACACACAGTTGCTTTGTTAAACTGAAGCCCTAAAAACAAAAATGTAAATCACTTCACCAACGCAACTCCTCAAAGGCTAAATGACTCCAGTTTATTCCAGAAGAACAGTTTGTACAAATCTAATTAGATAATTTATAGGTTTCACAGCAAAGTCCTGAGTCATCTGTAAAACAAATTCAGACCAATGTCATCAAGAAAGTTTCAAAATGTTTGGAATAAGGATAACAACATCACAGTATTGGGGAATAAATTTCTTGTTTGACTTACAAACCAGGATCTTTTTCATCAGTTCCATAAGGTGACCAGTAGAATCAGAATCAGTCTGACCTCAAAAACTGAGGTTTCTCATACAGATGTAGGGAAAAAAGAAAAAAAAAATAAATAAAAAGGCAAGAAAACCCACACTCATCCAGAGAAGCACTGGGAACAGACATACACAAAGCATTAGCAGCAGAATAAAAACCATAAAAATCACACACTGCCAACCAAAAATAAAATGTACAGTTGACAACAGCAATGCACACAAAAAGAGAAAGCCTGGAGAATCCCAATGCTACATTTCAAGCTGAGACTGCTCCACTCACGTCAGGAGGTCTGTACAGAGAAAGATGATCATTTTAAAGCAAGGCACTCCAGTTTCCCACTATCTCCATAGACAATGTTACTTAACTGCATTATTTTGTTCACACACATGAGTCTAGAAAATGCAATTCTAATAAGAGTTATCTTTTTGTCTGCTGCTGGATTGGGAAGGGAAGAAAATTAATTCCTAGATGCTCCAGTTGCTCAAAGATTTTCTAGCTTCCATTTGTAACATGGTAGTATCAGAGGTTTCAGATTTTTAATTTAAATATGTGGTTACTGTGGGTTTTTCCTTTCCTAAGTGGAGATTTACATAACTGAAATTGGGCATGTCTCCAAAACATTTGCGTCTGAGAACACAGGGTTACTAGAACAGCCAGTGGTGTGCCCCTACAGCAGTTAAGGCATTCCTATGGAGCAGGGAGTTAGGCTCAGCCTAGCATCTGCCTGGCCAGCGTAGGTCCAAAAAAAAAAAAAAAGTCATGAAGCCATGCCCTACAAACCTTATTCTAAGTAAGTTGCTGGGCTTTGCCTCCCTGCTCAGCTAGAGACTGTTTCAACTACACTGCCTTCATCATCTGAACCGGAAACCTTTTTTTCCTGACTGCTTTCCATTTATATTGCCATACTTATGTAATTCCTCTAAAATTAAACATGCACTATTTATTTTCTGCAGTACCTACAGCATTACTTACGAGTTACTACAAGCAGCAGAGAAAATATATATGCCTAAAATGAGCTATGTAGAAAGCTTGGGTATGGCCGCCTGTTTATTCACTCTCTTAGGTACTAACTAAAAATAAACCTGCAGCAAGGCAAATTTAAAATGCCTAACACATGAGTAAATGTAGGTAATGCACAGCCATTTGTGGGTTTAGGTTTTTTGAGTATTTGGGTTTTTAAGTTTAAGACAACAGCAAGCATTGATTATCATTGAAGTATTTTAAAAAATAACATCATGAGATGAAGTCTAACTAAAATATTTTAGGAATAAACACTAAGTTTTTGTTCAATTGCTTAACACAGGAGCTTCTTGCAGAGTTGTCTGCAGAAGCTCCCTACTAGTACCAGTCCATAACTTCAAATATTAAGGCATCAAAAATCATTCAGACTCAGCTCTTTCCCCTAGTTTGTGGGCTCCCAAATGTCCCCACCACATGCCATCAGCCCAATTAGGCTGGAAATCCACTCACCTCAAGTGGACATCCGCACTGCTCTATGGACAAATCCATACATTTCCTTCTGGTTAATGCTCTGTGTAAGTCAACATTTCTTTTGACTCACAGTTGGTTTTGTTCCCCTTTATAGTAAGGAAGGTTAATTTTTATATACAATTTCTATGTAGTATTTATAATTATTTATACATATTTTTATATATTAGAATTTCTGTGAACAAGTTTGTAGTAAATATATATTCTTGTAGATACTTGTCTGTTAAGGTGACATTACACTGGAGTAGCCCCAGCCTGCTCATGATCTAACTGCCCTTCCACAATGAGAAGTAAGGTTTTAATGAATGAAAAGGCACTAAGAATGGGCAGGCATTAAAAATAACTACATAACACAACAATTTCTAGGCAGAAATATTTATCTTACAAAGGTAGCAGATGCATATCTGACAGCAAGTAAATAATATTCTCAAAACCACTAAGAAACTGAGCTTCACCCCCCCCCCCACCTTAAGTGTGTGATAATGAACTTTTATAGCTCTTAGCACCCACCCAGTTAAACTGAAACATAAGCACACATAACTGTTACAGAACAATTACCAGCACGGGTTGGGTACAATTACAGTGTGTTTCCTAAGCACAGTTCAGCTCAGGATAGAGTGCTCAACTCAGCCCTACATCATGGTTAAGGCCTTTGAGACAGACAAGGGAAAATTTAATCTCAGAAGAGCAAAACTCTCTGCAGTCTTAATAGCAGGTTACACATAGATAATCACATACTGGAGATATCCCACACAGACCTAGTGAAATATCATGGCAAAGACCTCATGTCCATCCCAGCTGTGAAGATTTTAGACTTGTATACTCTTAGATGGTTCACAAATATTTATCCTGTTTGCTTTGTTTAGGGTTTTTTTCAAATCAGTGGAAAAGGTTAGACTTAGTCTCAGCTGCTTTTCTTACCCTGCCTGTGTTTCATGTCTTAGTGTTAGCACTAAGAAAGTCATTCAGATACCCTTTTGTTCAGCATATAGAACAAGTTTTCTATCAAACATCAGTGATTATTACCTTGCCTTCCACAGATGTCACATCATCTGCATTCCCCAGGGAACAGAGGCCATATTAAGTACCTAATCCACACTTGTAGAAAGAAGCATTGCTGATATCTTTCACTCATTGCAATAATTCAGCGTGTAGCAGCTAATTTAATACATCATATAGTACCTGTTTAGAAACAGTTCCTCAGTCCCACCTCTTCCACTGCTAGGAGCACCCCACATAAATGGAAGTCCTACTCCTGACAGAGCTGGCACAGGAGGCAAGGGTCAATAAACTTCATCCAAAGATTTCATATAATGTAATAGTCACAAAATCCCCATCGCTTTGGCTCGTAAGATCTTACTGCAAGGTCATCCAGTAGAAAAAGTGTGATAGTTTCTAATCACAACAGAAGAGAAAGATTTATTTCTGTGTGATCCTGAGAAGTGTAGTATGAACGAAGCATATCAGCTTGGTTGAATTGTTAAAATAAGCATCCACAACAAATCAACTGAGATTTTACTTCAGAACTGCTGTTTTCAAGCAAACATAGCAAAAAGTTTACACTTCTGAGTGAGAACCAGATGACTGAGAAATAAAATATTTGTGTTTAAAACTTTGTGTGCAATATTGCAACAGAAATAAAAATATTTAAATTTTATATTACTAGCATCCTAATTCTGGGGATGAAAGAGAGAAGCTAATTTTCAACGAACACCACAGCTGATGACTGAAGCCTCTATTGCAGAAAGTCATAAAACTCCAACATGCACTTGGCCACAAGTGCCCAGCCATACTCATTTCTATTTGTCAAATATAGCCTGGATTTAACCAAGGTTCTCAAGTTTCTGCCAAGGTTTATACAAAACCTGAACCTCAAATGTAATGAAAGATGGTTGAAAGAAGAGATCTGGCAACAACCTTTCAGGTTTTATTCAAGTAGGGCTTTAATTATGGAGGAAAGTGGAATTGGACATCTGTCAGCACTTTAACATAGTGTCTTCAAGTGTGACCACATTGTTTAACTCCTTCAAATCAAATTGAAATATTTATTTTCCAGTATCACTCAAGATTTAAACATAATAGGGCTGGCTTTTTTTCTGGGCATAGATATGAAGGTAGATATTATTCAGAAATAAAGTGTAATCCAAAACAACTCAAGATCAAGCCCTTCTTGAAATTTTGGATTCTTCTAAACAGTGAAATTGAGTTCTTCCTTTAATAGCTCTTTTCTCTCTCCTCCTGCCTTTCTCCTTTCTGTCTCCATATATCTTTCCCAGGTTCCACTATTTCAAAACATTTTAAGCACATCGAAGTTAATATCTTACAGATATTTGAAACAAATGCAGTAGAACTTTACTACTCAAGCTGGTATGACTGATTTCATGCTGCATACACTAAACTGCCTTGCACAGGACAAGCTTTTCAATTATACAGAGGCCCTGTGGCTCCCTCACCAGCTGCATCAGGGAGCCAACCAGAGGAGGCTCCCTGCTGGACCTACTATTTACCAACAGAGAGGGACTTGTAGATGGAGTAAAGGTTGGAGGATGTCTTGGGCATAGTCATAATGAAATAATAGAATTTTTCATGATCACTATGCCCAAGACATCCTCCAATCTACAGTGGATGATTCTTATGACAAATGAAATTAACAACTTCATATAAAGTTTTTATTTTTATGCTGTGTTTTCTATCCATGACCATATTTATTGTCAGATGCCTCACTACACAGACTGTATTTAGCTGGGTAGGTAAGTGCTAGTGCAGAGCGATCTTCAGGTGCTGTTCTGGGGAATGTGCAAATTAGCGTGACTGATGACACTTCAGTACAGTTTACTGTCTGAAAAGCCCTATCTGGAGCATTTGTCTCAAATATATAACATATGAACTGTTGTACCTGACACCTGTATTTTGTAGAACCTTTGTTCTGTAATTAACTTTACAAATTATCTCTAAGTGGTCTCTACAACACATGCCAGGGAAGAAAGTGACTCGTAGAGACAATAACTCAATGGAAAAAAAGTAAAAATATTTATTCGAAGCAAAAAGAAAATAAAGTGCCCAACCTGGGATTGAGAACCCTGAGGCTCCTGCCCTCTAATGGATGATATGCATCAGTATATGATTTACTGGAAACATTTCATAATATTCTAGAACATCATGTTACTTTGAGATACATGCATTTCATTACTCATCATGTTGTGCTTCAGTCTACGACAAGTAGTTTTAGTTCCCACTGCAAAAAGTCTATAAATAGATGAGTTTTTAACCAGAAAAAGCTAGCATTTTTACATGCTGCTTTCTTTAAAAAAAATAAAATTAAAAACCCAACTACAAGCAAAAAAAACCCCCAACAAAACAAACAACCAAATCCTACTTAAATTTATATCAGAACAACCCAGCAACTGCAACAACAGAAATGTATGACTCTGCTGGCATACGTACCGAGTTTTATGCTTAAAACTACCTCTAACTGAATAGGATTATTACTACAGAAGCACAAAAATACGGTACATAAGATCTGTGGTGTATATAACCATTACATCCCAATTTGTTTTCTAAGCAGACACATATTCTCTATGGGATAATCCAGCCCTGCAATTTAATTCTTTTAGAAACACATGCAAGGCACATTTAGGAGGGCTTCAACTCCCCGTGCATTAATAAGGATCATATCACTTTCTCAACCAGACTATAGCATGCACACACAGTACTAGAACTTTACCCTTAAATTACTTGCACCACGTCTTATAGTTCCACATAAGTCATTGCTAGAGGCTACAAAAACCCTCCATAGTACTCACAGGCCAAGAAGTACTCCAGGTTCATAGTTTTTCTGCTGCAGAAAGGTCAGAGCCATTGACTACAGTGCACCACGCTCTCCTGGGATGAATCCTGAATAGGAAAGGCAAGCCCTTGTCATCAGTACTGTTGGCTTTACTTCATTACTCTGAAAAACAGGTTCTCTGGCAGCCAGCAGTCCTTATCTGCATGGACTGTTAAGAGTAAAGAGCCATTCCCTTCTTGCACATAGCTGGATATCTGTCTAGAAGTGTAAATCAACTTCAGGGACCCAGTAAGAGCTTGTAGGAGGACCCAGAGTCTTAGACAGCAGATTTTCCTCTTTCACAGTGGCTGGCTGTTCTGCATCTACTTCTATTTCCAAAACAGGAAAGGAGAGTACTGGACCAGGCCCCAGCTTCAGACCCCTCAGCATTGCAAATATTAATTCTATGACTTTTTTTGAACTGAAGAACTCCTCTAATTCTTCAGACTCAATAACACAAAGAGGCACAGGCATTTTTAAGAAGTGAGGTCTTATAAAGCTTACAATTAAATACAGAAGGATCAGAACAAAGATACCAACACATTATGGAATTTAAATATCGAATTTCCTAGATCATATCCTTTTAAGCACAACCCTGGATAGAGTTACATAAATGTCATTTACCAAATTAACATTGCTTAAGTTAAAGTAGCCACTGCAATTTAACTGTCATTTATCAATCCTGAAGTGGTGTGATAAATATAACTGTTACATCAGCAAATTTGAGGTAGCCAAAACCTCATCTTTTTTTTTTTTCCTCTGACTGAAAAAGCATTATTCAGGCTATATGCCCTGACTTGAAGAACTGCTCTTAATCCATCTAAAACTAATGTTAGAAAGACAGATAAGTCACAATGAGATGCACTTGTCTTATGGCTTAGCCAGGGTCCTTCTAAGAAGGCAAGGAGATTACCAGAACAAGCATCGTGAATGATTTTGCCTTGAAGTCCCCTCAGGCCATCTTCCTCCAGTAGATAACAGGTGAATAGGAAAGTGTTAGCCAGGGTTATAGACTGTACAATGTGCTTCCCACTTCCACACAACCTTAGTTGGTATCTCAAGGATAGAGGACACAGGACCCTGGAAAGGAGACGCTGATTTACAGGGCCATCTTCTAACATAATCAGCCCTTTGCAAGTCTTCCAGACAATTTAATTGGGACTCTCAGTGCAAATTTCAGAAGGGAATCCACAAACCAAATGGAGGGGAATTAACTGATGGCAATTTTACAGTCAAGGCCACTTCTAAAAAATGCCTACAAAAATAAAAGTCAGAATAGAAGAAGGTTTGGGTCAGTGAGCCAAGTAATCTGTGCTCCAGCATGTCCTGTAATATTGTTTAGATTCCCAGACATGCCTGTAACTAGAAACAGCCATGATCCATCTTCCCTGAAGTCATGACATATCTCCTGATGTTCCAGAGATATCAGAGGAGACTAAAGATGGGAAAGTAGAATTAATACCAAAGTCCACCACCCTAGGTCATTTCCCCCTCCCCCCCCCAGAAGTATGTTAAATACACAAAATAGGAAACTCTTCAAGAAAACAACTGTCTCTATGTCTAATGCAAAAAGATGAACTGAATTTTTGCTGAAATGAGAGACATACTGTCACTCACATATAACTTAGCTTGATCTAAACTATACCCATAAAAGCATCATGGCTGTTTAGCACCAAGAATCATGTTTCAGTCCTGGGATCTTTTTTCCATGGACACCTTCTTATATTTTAAGAATACATAATTATGGTGATTTTGGGAAATACATTTAGAAACTATTTCTCAGACCACCTTAGTAACAATACAAGAGTTGAAATGGTGACCATTTGCAACAGTTCAGAAAATAACCTTCGGCATCTGGTTGGTAGAATCCACAGCAGAGATACAACACTGGAGGTGTATTGTTAATTAAAAAGTAGGCAGAGCCCAGCCTGGACCAAGGCTACCTACTCCTCTGAGGGCAATAGCTGAAGATAACAGTTTTCAAGGCAAAAAAATATCCACTGTAACTGAGTCAGAACTGACAACTCCTCTTTTGTCAATCCTCATCTCTTTCACAAAGGTGATGCTTTGACAGAAGGCAGTCATTTCTAGCAACAGCTATGAATGAACTAGCTCATTATCAGCAATTTTACAACTTCCTGTGCTTAGGAACAAAGTGTCCCAGAAAAGAATTGCTGCGCTTGTTCTCTCTCCTCAAAACTGTCACACAGGCTTATCCAGCACAAATAAAACAGATATTAGGCAACTTTCTTTTGGACAAACTATTCAGGAGACAGTACAGGTGTGAAGAACAGCAAAGGTGAAAATAGCCACCAGTCCAAGAAGGGGGACAAACAGCACCCTTCTCATCATCAGCAGAGGGGCCTGCTGTTAGACCAGTCCCTCAGCAACTGAACTCTAGAGGCTTCAATACATTTAGGGAATAGCTAACAGCAGATATGCCGCTATTTCTTAGCCTAGGCACCATTATTTCTCGAGAGCCACTATGTTAATCATACGTAAAGCAAAATATCCACGTGGAATCTGAGTCTGGTCTTTGGAGCTGGGCATGTGAGTAGACAACCACAGGAGATGGTCACTGCTTCAGCTCAAGTACATCTCTGTAAGAATGACACAGTCTACACTGCTCCCATTTTATTATAAGCAGGACAACAGAATCCAGCTATTCAGTGATCCGTGAATGCAGGAGAAAAACCTTCACATGCAAAACACCTGCTCTTCTAGGAACTGTAACAGACCTCCCAACCAAGGCAGATGTTTCACTCCTGAAAGCAGCAAGCCCACCTCACCTACAGCCTAAAAGAGCTTCATCTTTGTCTTGGGATACATTTCAAATGAAGTTCACATCAGAAAGATTCCCCGAGATGGATTCAATGCAAAGGTACAGATAAAAAGCTTCTCTTTATGGCCCTCATTATTGATTTGAGGTATAACTTATAAGACATCTATCTTAGTATTGAGAGTAGAGCACAGGAACAGAAGAGATCCCTAAGAATATCTTGCTGCAGGAGTCTCTCATCAGAGCACACTATCTAACATCAGATTGGCTAGTAGAGATCAACTGGTCTCAAAATGCTCACAGCTAATCACTTTTACCATGGCTATTTTACAGCCAAAGGGACTGATGAACAGATGGCTGAAGTGCAATGCAGCAGACATGCAGTCAAGCAAGACACAGTGGTTTTTGGCCCCAGTGTGAACCTCTGCATGTTAAGTATATTGTCCTTTTTTCCTGCACACTTTCACGTGGAGATGAGACTGATCTCAAAGCAGCAAACCAGCCATTTTTGTCTAAACCCAGGAATCCCTTAAAAATCAAAATTAATGTTTTCTTCATTAAAAACAAAACAAGAAGTCCTCTGTTGGGTTCAGCAACAGCACATATAGAAGAAGAATCACAGAAGTCAGCCCAAGAAACAGAAGGAATGTAGCAGAAATTACATTTGCAGAACAGGAAGCAGATGCTTCTGGCGGTGGCTCTGCTCAGCCACTGGAGCGCCTCGAGGAGGATTACGGGAGAAATAAACTCTCAGCTTAAAGTATGTAAACCGATAAAACAGCCTTGCTTTGATGCTTGCTCTGCAAGAAGCATTTCAGCTGAATCACTAACACAGCCTTGTTCTTTCACTGCAGTGACACCGCAGCGTCTGCAGAAATATTTTCACATTTCAGCTGTAAGTGTTTATTCCGGAAAGTGCAAAGTTTGTGGTTCTTATATTCTGGAGATGCAATCTGTGAGAGTACATTGCTGCAACCACTCAGATTTTGTCATGGGATGGATGATATAGGATTTAGCCTTCTGTTAGGAGCAGCATGCCAGATTTATGTGCATATTGTATTTCTCCAGTAAGAATGCCTGCCTTTTTACAGAAGCCACAGAGAGATCCAGGTGGAGAAGTATTCAGGATATGACAACCACCGAATGCAGATTAGATCAGAAAGAGAAGCAGCAGCTGAGCTTAATATATGTGGAGAAAGAGTTAGGTTTAGTTTATGGCCTTTTCAGAGCATCAATTTGAAATAGCCCTAGTGCATCACTGGTATTATTTATCCTGGATTTTTGGTATTTGGCAAAATGAAACCAACAGGGAACATAGAGCTGTAGATGAGCATCAAAACAGAGGATAGGCAAGCAGAAGACATGCTGAATTTGAGAGCCCTGGGGTTTGAGCAGACTTAGACTGTTGAATTTCATTTCCCATCTGGCATTTCCCACCCCCAGACAAATGCAAGTCCATGGTTGTGTCCTAGGTACAGTACATCAGTAGTTATTCCAGAGGAAGGGCTAACAAAAACCTTTGTTTCCACTCAAAGGATCAGTTTTACTTAAGGGAAGTCAGGTCCAAAACCTCTATCACAGTCAATACCAAAATGTATTTATTCTCAAAAGGGCTGTTGCCACAGTGTATATCCAGACAGAAAATGCCTCACTTGCTTCTCTTGGGAGCCTTCTGTGTTTTTCCCTTTTCTGCCTCATTCCTCTACCACTCTTTTGTTCTGATGCTCCTTTTGCTGGAGATTATCAGACTCCTTTCTCTACACCAAGGTGATGGTACCCTGCAAATGATGAACCAGTCCCACTGCACGAGCAGCTTTGCTGTGTCAACACAAGCTGCGGCATCTGCACTTGTTAGCAGAGCCAGGCCCTATTACCATACCCTCAGTGACCTCAGTCCTGCTCATTCAACCTCATCCCTATAAAAGTGTCACATTTTCCACAGCACCATAGGAAAGGTTCTTAATTTGTAAAGTCTTCAGAAGCACAAATATTTGAATGGCTCCTAAAACTAAATCAGACTCCTGGAAGAGAGAAGTATCTAACATCTTCAGGTTCTCTGAGCCCATCAAATTAGCCATTTAATTCTCCATACATGAAAAGTTTTTGCAATGTTTTTTGTGCAAAGGAGCTGAGGTGACTTATCTAGCAGCAACAGCAGATGTCAGCTGAGGAGAAAGCTGCTTCAAGGACTAAGGGCAATAGTGGCATCAGCAGAGTTATCTTAGTGCAAGCTCTTATTTCCTCATATCAAAACAAAGCTATGATAGGGTTTGATATAGCATTCAGATTTGGACTTCTGTAGAGATTCTCCACACTACATATGCTTGAAGAAGTCATCTGAAAGAAAAAGATTGAAGCATGCCACTGTGACAATGCATAGCATTCCATTTGGGGAGCAGTGCCTGGAAGAAGTTTTAGCCACAACAATGTCAGTTGCTTCCATTTAAAGTTGTCTAGCTTTCATCTGGGGAAAAAAAAAAAGAAGAAATTTTAACAATTGATGATTTCTGTGCTAATTTGCACAACCAACGGTCATCTCTTCTTTCTTCTTCTCCTCCTTACTCCATTATCCTCAGTACTCCAGACAGTGACACAATGCTGCAGGAACGAGATGAGTGGAGGGGAAGAGGGACTTCTGACAATAGAGGCAAGACATTTCCTCATTCTCAGTCCTATGATTCTTTTCAAGCTTTCTGTCTTTTAAAGATAGCATCCCAGTTGCCTGCTTCATTCATTACCTTAATTTCCAAACACCTTGTTAATTTTAATCCAAGCATCTAATGGGAAAAAGAGCATCACTCTTCAATTTCATTTTTTAAATTCTTTTGTTTGATCATTCTCCTCACTATTCTCTTTCATTTTCTTCTGTGAGCTCTATTTTCTTCCTCCTTTCTGCAACTTGTTTTTGTATTATTTGTCTTTCTGTATTTTCATGATTTGGTTTATTCTCTCCACAGCTTCGCCCTTCACATTTAGTAAGCCAACAGTTATCAGTTGCCCTTACTGCTGCTGACATGTTTCAAGAACACGTGCTCTCTTCCTTTCTTTGTGTTGGTAGGAAAGAACTGCTGTCAGTGCTGCCTCCATTTATTTATGCTACAACATGACCTTTCTGATCCCAGATGAATTGTTTAAGATGGCTTTTCACGACAAGAGGTAGTACCTTATCCCTGTTCTATTTTGACCTTTTTGCCTTGCATCTCTCTTCACTCCAGCCTATGGAAACAAGTTACAGCATTGTGTGAACTGTCAAAAGAAGAGGCAGAACTCAGCAGTCTGATGCTGCTCAGTAAGTGCAGAGTCATGGGCTCTCTCTCTCCAAAGAGATTTGCCAATTTTATTACGCAGGAACAGAGTAAGTCAACACACATGACCTCAGTAAGCCATCAGAAAGTACATCTTCAAATTGTGACAGGATCATTGAATCCTCAGAGGGACTTCTCCCCCTTCTCAGTGAAGCAAGGGTAATCTCCCCTGGGGTGGGATACAACCCAAGTACTGCCAAACCATCCATGGGAATTGCATCAGTAGGGTGGATATACAGCACTTATAACAGATGATGACAAAAAGCACTAGGGAACAGACTCTGAACATTAATTCTTCATTGCCCTTTTGGGTTTAAATAATTCAGTTGCTGCTTCATATTTTGTAATTCTTCCAATGATTTGTCAGTGCATTTTGTTCATGCTGTTAAATATTACTTTGAAGATCACCTGGACTGTACATTTTCTGATGTAATTTATATTTCAGTTTGCCTCTCCACTTCAGCTAGAGATAAGAGTCCACTACACTGACTGCTGTACTCAAATCAGCACAAAGTCTATCCCAGCTGTAAAGAGTTTGCAGCCTGCAAAGAGCTGATCTGGGGAGCACAAGGTAATGATTATGTCCCAGGCACATAAAAATACTCTTCCCTCTTCTGATGAGCTGTCTTTCTACAGGACCTGCCAGCTCCTCTCCTTCATGGATTCACAATAAGCAGCTCCCCAAAAACCAGGTCACTGTAGTAAATATATGAGGTCCCATATCAACTACACTAGTTACAGTTCATTTTATTGCATCACTGGTCAGCTCCAGAACTCATTTTTAAGGCGAGAAATTGGGAACCTAAACAATTATAGCACACCCTCAAATACCCACCCCTCCTCCTACACCAGCAATGCTACAAGCAGCTGTTTGTAATGCAGTGTCTCCACAGAAGTGGGTTCTGAGCTGCACCTCTGCTACACAAGAGGCACAGGTACTTAAACAGGACAACTTATACTAGAATACATTGGAAATTAAAAATTGCTCACTCTATATCTCCAACAAGATTATCCTGCAGCCAGCTGCTCCTGCACACACAATCTGGATGGAACAATCTTGCAGGAGGAAAGAGTCTGTGCACTTGGCAGTTCAGCTCATCTCCACACAGCCAACACAGGCAGAAGGAAGAAGTGGCATCCTGCCTTATACAGCTGCCTCCTGACATTTGCAGGAGATTCCTCTGCTATTGCTGTGTTGCTGCAAGTAGCAGAAGGAATACATTACCCTTTGCTGAAAGTTCTTCAGCAATCTTGTTCCTATTTTTTTTGGCGCAGACCTTGAGAGGACTCTGGGAATTGGGAAGCTCGAGAGAATTTGATTATTACACAAGAGAATTTGATTATTACACATTGCTGGCACAGCCAATACAGCCTTCCAACAACCCCTCCTCCTCACATCAACTGTATTCCCAATCTTTTAGCCATCTCAAGGCCCTACTTGGATCTCTGCAAGTGTTTGACATCGCTACGTCACTCCCCTGTGGTGCTGCCCAAGTGCTTGCCTAATGTCTGACTCCTGAAAAAGCATGGATGTTTATAAAAGCTTTAAATGATGCACACAGTGATGAGATGCATCGGATTCAGCACACTGTGTCCAAAGCTTTACTATTAAAAATAGCTTGGCCTACATCACTGTGTTTGTTCTGATCTAGAGAATTCATATGCTCTCTCTGGTCCCACTAGTAAATAATTGACTGTTTAATATAATGAGTGTCAGAATAATTTAATGTTTAATCTGCCTAGAGTTTTTGTTATAGCTTTAACTCTTTGTTGCCTCAGGCCAGCCTGTCCTTTCTAACAGACAAGTTGGAGGGGAAGAGAACAGTGACTTTTCATAATCTTTCTGGGTTTCTACATGTTCAACACTTTCTTGCTCCCACAGTAATTTAGAGCCACATACTAGCTCCAGTGATGCTTCAGATCAGCCTATGTCTATCTTCTCTCACCCCCAAGGATCCTCAGACAGTCCCAGTTGGGGACAATCCACCAATTCTTGCTTCTCCCACTATAAGGCTTTTTCTTTTGGTCTGCCACATTTCCAGGAATTTCTCATTGGCAGGCTTCCCTCCCTCAAGTTCTGCAGTGAAGCAACCAATTTTTCTTTATAAAATATTTAGCTAGCTTTTCACAGCCCTCCTGAGGACTTTCCACTGCATAATTAAAACCAAAAAAAGTACAACGATGAAGACAAACCCTTCGCCATGAATCTCACTGCAGAGATTGTTCACTTCACTCCATTTTAAGGTAACCACTAAAAATATTTTACTACCCCCTCCTTTAAAAGGTATTCCTTCTCCTTATCCTCACTAATCTTTCTGTATCTCTTGGGAGGGTGAGGAGGGGGGTGGTTGTGATGCTTTCAGGAAACTATGGGCTCTTGCTGTTTCTAGAGTTTTAATAATTGAATCAAATTCACCCTCTAAAGCTGATGGGAATCCTGATGCAAAGTTCAGAATCATATTATTGCTACTAGGTTACACCAGTAGCTTCATGAAAGGGATTTGTCCCAAACACTTGTCTTGAATTAATGAGCTATGTCAATTTACTTTAAGGTTTGCATAAGATTTTAAATAATCTAATCTCATAGCTAAGAAATATCCTAGAAGATGTTTCCAAAAGGCCCTGCAGTTATTTCCTCTGTCTCACATCATCCTCTAAGAAGCCCTTGCTTACTGTTACACTTTATTTTTTAGACTTCTATACTCTAGATATTCTTCACTAACTTCCATTTGTTATCTATCTTTCTAATTTGACCTGTCCTTGTCAAGAGATCAAGGGGAAAAAAAATAAATAAATCCACATTCATCAATACCAGGACTGTTAGATTCATTAGATGGTACTAAAATACTAGGGCTCTTTGAAAACAGCCCCAAAATAGAGATCATGTCCATTTTCTCCTTGCAAGGTGTCATTCATAATAAACCACTACATATATCACATCAAAGATACTCAGGGAACCTCAGCCATCAGCACACAACAGGCACAACAGGTAGAGGCATTAGTAGAGCAAACCCTGAGAGGTCAAGGAGCTGATATAAATCTGAAGACAGCAAGGCTTTTGCATTAATATTGCAGAATCTTCATACACCAAGAAGGGAAAATACACTTTACTCCTCTTCAAGAAACACTGTGCCCTATTTGTGTGGTATTTGTTTGTTTCTCCAGACCATGTGGAATTCCTTATTTATGTATTTCGGATTGCAACTGTTAGCAATAGTTATTCAATACCTACAGTTCTAACACCAGCCACGTAATTTCATTTCCAGGTTTGTAGGAAACCAGCACAGACGTAGAAAGAACCCACTTCAGTATTTATGAAGTGCTGCCTTTCCATCAAGAGTGAGAACCTGGTTATCATCATAACTGTTCATTAAATCCAAAACACATTTATAGGTGACCAACAGTTAATCCAGAACAGTAAGATTTTTAAAAACTAACACTTGGAGGGCCAGGCCTAAGTCCTTGTACACTAATATTAAACTGGATGTGCTGTGAGATTCAAGAGATTCAGGATTACACCTGAACAACACAGCAAGTCCTAGAGAGCTGCTGGAAATACACAGGTTGTTAACACCACACAGCACACCAGTGGTGAACCAGTGCCCTGCAAGTTGTCACAGCATACACCACAAGAAACAAGTTCACACAACTGGCATTTAATAGAGCTATCACACCTCCCTTAGTATCAGCCCTAATAATACTTCAGGGAGAAATGAACATTTCCCCCCTCAATAGTGCTATGTAAGAACATACATTTAGACCAAGTTATAATAGACTTGAACTCATTGGATGATGTTTTGGACAGAGACAAGAAAAAGATATGTGCTGTGGACTTGCTAAAGACAAACTCAAATTATAGGCTATTTCCTAACACTCTCTGGGACATCTTCCGTCTTTTTCTGATGCCTTCATCATTACCTCTGGTATTGGTACCCCACATTCAAATGAGGTTGAACCTTAGACTGAGTTTGTAGAGCTACTGCTTTATCATTGTTCTTATTCACTCTCTAAACCCAAATTTTCCTCTGCAACAGCCATCCTACAGCCTTTCCATGAAAAATTCCTCAAAAAGAAAATAGAAATTTTCTGAACTTCAGTTCCTGTCAGGGCTATATTTGGTGCAAGAGGTGAGGTGACCTGTGAGAGATACCCTCAAGAAAAACTTCTCCCAGCACCCTGGGACTGACAGAGTTGCTCTTACAGTGTTCAAACTCACAACAGCAGGAGATGCCCGCACAGTGTTAGCCTTCCTTCGGGCTCAGGGCCCTGAGATAGGGGAGAGAAAGAGTTTGGTAAAAAGTTGGGACTTAAAATATTCTGTAATTAACCTTGGGTTCTATACATTAAAGCACAGCCAGCTATTGCATTACATATTATAAGGCATCCCCTACACCTCAGAGCAAGGAGAAAGCCCACAGTGGCTGAGATGGGTTTGCTAATACAGGACAGCACCCAGATTTCCTTATCCAAAGCTCTACTTTGTAGATACTTTCGTATGGTTTGAGACTCCTGAAGCAATTTTGTGATGCAGTATCTCAGCTCTTGTATGGTATACATTTTGCTTCTGAATTGAATGAGAAGCATCAGTTCAAATAAACCTCCACCCACTTCCTCTGCAGCTTTGCCAGAAGGACTGATTTTATGTGTTCTCCATGAAAATCCATCATCCTTCCCTGTTTAAAAAAGCCAGAGAGCACTCACACACCTTGATGCCTCCTGGTAGGGAAAATGTTGTATGGATATAGGAGGGAAAATAAACAGATCTAGAAGCATTTGTCAGCAGAGCTGCAACAATGCACTTAACATTCTCACACAAGCCGTCTGACCCAGATTTGCTGATATTGTGGGGATTCTGATCCACATTCATAAGACAAAAGGAAGAAAAAGTCTTAAAGATGTTTCTCTCAGAGGAAAGAAGGAAGATGTGCAAGAAGCACATCTTGAAATACCATGTAATAGAGCCCAAGTCCTGCTGGGAAATACATAGTGAAACCCAGATGAAAGACACTACAGTTTCTGTGATCATACATGCAGACAGAGAGGCAAAAGCCGTATTTACTGACATTTTAATTTTGTAAATATGCTGTTTTGCAGCCAGCTTTTTCAGTACAGTAATTGGATGGAGATTTTCAGAAAAGCTCAGCTCCTGTGAGTATTTATCTAGTGGCTACTTTGTGCCTGTGAAAATCTCATACTTCTCCTTAGCATCTGCAAAGCACCATTTTGCATTAGAGTCCTAAATAGGAACAGTTACCCTTGCCTTGGCAGTTAGACAGCTCTTACAGAAAGCTGGGGCTGTTTTGTCTCTTCACTCTAGTTTCCTCCTGTGGAACTATTTCTTTAATATGAGTCTCTGTGCAATGCTTCCAGAACTTGTGCTGCTATAAAAACCTTACTTGAAACCACCTGACTCTTATTTCCCTCTCCCTAAATCTAAAAAAATTACTTTATGATATCTGGGGCTTATAATAGATGGGATACATGCCAGGTGGAACAATAGGAGGAAATGAAAGATGAAATTATTAGCCAGGAGTTAAAGAGGAGATGAAATTACTCTGAAGTGTGTTGGATATGAGTGCCTTTATTTTAGGAATAAGCAGGAAGATTCTCAAAACTGATTCTGGGTGGGGAAAAGCTCTTACTGATAAAGAGACAATTGCTATCCTCTTCCAGTCCTTGCTGTTCCACCCCAACATATTTTAAGGATCATTTCTATTCTTGCACACTCAGTATATTGTTTCTTCACCCCCACCCCCCCATTGCCTATGATTCAACATCTATAATAAAAGCAGTAGTTAGCAGCGGGACAGGCAAAGCCCAACTCAGTAAGAGAAAGCATAGCTTTTGGAACACAACCCAAAGCTGGAAGCCACAAGCTTCCTTGATTTCATCCCAAATTGACTTCACACATCTTAAGCTGTTAAAGAACTGGGACACAAAGTGACAACTGTAGAGCCAGCAGGCTTCACTCACCATCCTGCCAAGAAGATGCTGTTAGCAGTACTGAGCATGTCCCATCCTCCTCCTCAGGCCAGCTTCCTCCAACTGAAGGAGATATATCCAACTCCTTCCTTTCTTCCTCCCTTTAAAACCTACTTACAGGTTAGAGTACACATGTGGCCATTAGACTCTCATGAGAGCCACCTGTGGCCCCCTTTTTTTTTTTAATCAACACCTTGTGCAAACTGATGAGTTTGGAATCAACTTGAGTAGGTTGTTTGCAGCTGAGGAGTCCAGTTCTAATTCCGACTGCAAATATGGCTTTTTTCAGAACAAGCTAAGACAAGAAAACACCAGAGTTTGCTCATAAGGCTGCATGCACAAGTGGAAGTAAGACTTCACACAAGAGCCCCAAAGACTTCACAGGTGTTTACTGTGAGGAATTGCCCCAGAAGCTCTCACAGGTGTTAGTGTGAGCTCCACAATAGAGTTGTGTTTTAGAAGGACCTTGAAGCATGCTTATAGAAGCAAAAAACTTTCTGAATCACAAGGAGCTTCCAGGGAAGAGTAAGAGTGCCACAGTACCACAGCAGAAATACCCAGGGCCTTCTTTTGTCCATGATTTTCACTGGGGACACTCGTTTTCCTCCCATCTTTCCTATTTCAGTTACAGCTTGAGGAACATACCTACTATGAGCTCCAGAGCAGACAGACATAAACCAAGTCCTGAAAGGAAAAAAATAGTAATCCACCCAAACCACCAAAACTCTTTAAAATCAGGTTGCTCGTGCTGTGTTGTGGCCCATTGTGCCCTCTCCTGCCCAGCCAAGCCCATCATAACTTCACACTACAAGTCTCACACCTTGACTGCAGCACACTGCAGTGCTTGACCTCCAGAGCAGCCCAAACAAAACTGTGCAGGGCAGAGAGGCAAGAAGCACAGTCAGGAAGCAGAATTAGGTGACTTGAGCCCTTTTTTAGTCAGGTCAGAGTTCATTAAAAATATGAACATAAGTTGAGGTGAAAAACTTGTATTTCCTTTGGCTGAAACTTAGCAGGATGAATTATTTCTAAATGAGACAGCAGATCAGCTATTTTATTTCCTATGCCATTTTTCATACTGAACTATTGATTTTTTTATACACTGAATTTTTAAAGCTGTTTTTAACCCTTCCTCATTAATGATGTTACCTAAAGTTGAACCTATAACACCACTTGCACAAGTGGTGGTCAGGGTGACCTTCATTTGACACAGAAACTAACATTCATTTCCCTTACAACCCACTATAAAAATAATAAAATATGGCTATTACTATTAATCTTCTCAGCATGATTTCTGAATGATGAAGGCTATTAAAAAGTTGAGGTTATTGTTCTTTTGCTGAAAGGCAGAATTCCAAGAAAATGTATATTACTCACTATTGAAAAGTTAAAAATTATCCCAAATAGTAATTTTTATCCATGCTGAGAGACAGGAATTAAGGATAACAATGTGTTCTCCATTACTGAGTAGTAGGCATACAGCCACTACATTAAAGGTGACTCTGCCGTGCTGAGACACTTAGCACCAGCCCTGCCCCTTCTATGAGCTTATGAATCATAATCACTTTTCAGTAACCACCTTATCATTCTTCTGGGGAGACTTTATACTGCCCTAGTAATGTCTGCTTTATGCACCATACTGATGGATCTATTAACTATTCAGTGCCTTCACATTTTCTGCCAAATGCTGTTGGTAGCAAGCAGAACCTTTGGGTATTGTCTGGCTTTTGGTGCATTCGTAAAGCTACATTCTGAGCCCAGTTGCCCTTCACAGCCGGAGGATGAATCTATTTTATGAAATTTCCATGTAGCATATCCTCAGTGGGCTTTTGACCTAATGTTACACAAATCTTTGCTCCCCTAGAGAAGAACTGGAGAAAAATAAGCTGAAAAGTATTCCAGACAGGAATGCTACATGTAAAAAATATATTAGAGTAGTTTAAGAGAGGATATTAAGGATGAATTTGAAATAGAGCATTATTTCCCATTAGGTAAATAGACCATCTCTGATGCATATTTAATTTACCTGTTGATCCTGGCAAGTATATATTCTATATCACCAATATATCTTTAGCTCAATCAGTGCCTTTGACGAGCAAGTCCTCTTTTATTAATGGTCAATAAATGCAAGAGAAAAACTGGATAAACAATTATTTGACCAATACTCAGCACAGGAGCTATCAGAACACTATCACTTCCAGTCTGCTTGAAAAGACACAATGCTCAGTTTGATCAGACACCACAAGGGAGAACAACAGCTAAAATTGAATTAACTGTATCCTAGTAATGTTTATTTTTCCAAATTCTTCATGTCCTTCATCTACTTCATAAAATCATAAATGGTATCTGATCTCCCCAGGTTTTTTGTTGTTGTTTGTGGTCCTCTCTGCATTTCTACTGGTATAAGTCAGGCACTGCTCCACTGAGAGCTGTCACAGGAGAGGGTGTGAGAGAAAATCTTCCAGTATCATCGCCTATTGCATTTGGTAGATAACACAAGATACGTGTGGCCTGAAATCTGATGCTGTCTGCAGGAGCAGAAAAAATTAACCGTGTGCAATATCTATGAACAATAAAACCTGAAAATCCATACCAGTTACATTTCCTCGCATCAAACTCAGCCACGTCCCAGATTTATAAGCCACTTCTAAGTGATTTCATTCCTAGGAATGCATCCTGGCTAACACTGCCTTTGCATGCAGCATGCTGCTTTTGATTTAATCTTGATTAATTATTTTTGCCCAGCCATTCAAAGCCCACTCACTCATCAAGGGCATTGATTTATGGTTCAGGGTATGAAACAGGCAGATTCTATTAGAAAGATTTGCAGTTACAAGACTGAAGCATTATTTATTGGGGTTTCACTAGTAATTGGTAACTTTTCACCTAGCACCTGTGAGTGGGTAAAAGGATTCTGTTATGCATTTTCTGTGATGGTTTCTTCTCTTATTTACTTGTTTGCTTTCAACAACCTCATGAGAATATAAATATCTATGGGTATCGAACTACATATATTTAAGACTTAAACACTCTCAATAGTAAATGTAGGGGATGTAAGACAGTTTGGAGTTTCTAACCCTGAACACACCTAGTACTGGGATCTCTAGGCAAAAAGATGCAGGGCTTATTGAATTTAACTTAATCAGTTACATGTCCAGAAATAGAAGTGTTGAACACTGACTTTTCTATCTCACAAATCAGCTGAAAGCTTTCCAGATACACTCAAGCCTTCATGCCAAGTTTAAAAATGCTGCTCCTGAAGTTTCACAACCAGCATTTTTGTGGGAGTTAAAAATATACATCTATTTGAACAAGTATTGCCTTGCCTCCATCCCTGCAGAACCAAGGCCTCTCGTTTTACTGTGTCAAGAGGGGAGGCAGGGGCAGTCCTGGGACACAATGGTGAAGAGCAGCCCCTGCTCTACTCGTCACTCCACACACACCTGCCTGGACCAAGCTGCATTGCTCTGCTTCCCCTTTCTCCTCTCTCCTTGTGGCATCTTATTTTTCTCTTTGATTCTATTGGGGAGTAAATGCTTCAAGAGGAAGGGCTCTGGTTATTTTTTAGATTAAGTTATTAAAGAATGGGAAGAACTGTGTGTAAATTGAGAGGCACTGGAGACCCAGTTTGGAGAGGTCAAGGAACTCTCTGAAACTCAAACAGCTCAGGAGAGCTCCTAGCAGACACCATACAGACAAGTCTGTCTTCTGTGCTGTGATGCTGCTCTTTGCTCCAAGCCAGGACATTGGAGACATTCTCCTTAGTTTATTGTCTCCATTGAAATGTGGGATTTCTTATCCAAATTGCAAAGTATTTAGATATTTTGATGAACTGTCTAACTTGCATAAACTTTGTTGGGAAATGGTCCATTTCTGTTTTAAGAACAAATTCAGGCTTTGAAACGACATCACTATTTCAGCAGCCATCACACCACAGACCAGAAGCTGCCCTGGTTTGATAGCTCTGAATGGAATCACATACATAAGAGCCCTTCATTTCCCTCTCAGATACAAAGCCTTTTGCATCACATGCAAAAAGAAAGCTCTGGTCATTGAGAAATACTATTTTTTTCCTCTGAACCTTGCCCTGAGGTCCCATCACTTTTCACAAACCAAACAGGACTGGCCTCTTTCAGTGTGTACTCAGGAGCCTAGTGAGTAACGTGTAGGAAATGAGTGAAAGGATGCTGGCAATTCTGTGGCATCTTTTGTAATAGATGGGGTCTTAACCCCAGTGTCCTGGATAAACTCCAGTTCTGGTAATTGCATTCTGCATAGTCAAAATCCCCCTGCAGTTTCAAATGAATCCATTATTCTTCACTTCCTTTCCTAAATTGCTGTGCAGATTTGCTTTGTGCTGCTGAAGAGTTGCTTTGTTTCACCTGAGGGATGATGGCATTTCATGGCTGTATGAAATGGGCCCGAGTGCGCAGTTTGTACAGCACTCAGTGAAATGCTTTGGGATTATTCATAGTTAGGTATTCACTCGCTGTAAATGAATGGGTTTATACTGCTGGGTGAAGTGTTACAACACAGAGCATTGCTTCTCTCTGTGCTTGAAAGTTCATAATATAAAACTTACACAGGCAGGAAAAGACAGAAGTTTTCTAAAATTCCCCTTACCCAGCTAAGCATGCAAGCTTTAAGTGACTGTCTCAGTCTTTCCTGTATTGTTATTGATTAATTGCTCTACTTCAATTTCCTTGTTCTAAATGGAAACTTTACAATCATAACTCCAATCTCTGGCCACGGTACAAACTGATTTTCAATCTTTAAATTGTGTCAGTGGGAGGAGGTGATGGGGGGTGGAAGGAAAGCTTTTTATTTTTATTATTAATTTTCATGTGTTCCAGGACTTACTAATTTCACCCAGATGTAGAGAAACCACAAGGTATTTCTGCTGCATTCAAACCCAGGAGATGCCTTAGCATCATAAACTTGCTCTGGCATGATCTCTTCCCAGCAGTGTGTCCTGGTAAGAAACATGAGGATATTCCACAAACATCAAAACATACCAGTCTTTCTGGAGTTGAGCCAGTGACCTTTTTTCAGCTCCAGCTGGCTGAGTTATAACTTTTCCCCTTCAAGATTTGGGCTTGTCCTTATTGTACTCATTGTCTGTGGCCTTGCAAGAAGACAGGCATCTTCTGAGTTTCCAGCCTGTCCTGGAAGGATGTGATACCACCTAGCAGCTCTGTGTCCCATGACAGAGATACACTTTCTAGGAGTCTTAGCAGGGGAGAAGATAGCCAGGATTCCACCCTTGGAAACAGTATTCTTTAGCTAATACTATTCCTTTGACCCCAGGCTATTACCTACAAAGCCGGTCACTGTAATGTTGTAAGAGTTTTCCTTCTCTGCAAGGTATGTCAAATACTCCTCTTTGGTTGCTCCAGCACTGTTTTGTTGAATGCTAAGAATGAAATCAATAGAAAAGATTACAGAAAATTATGTATGATGTGGCATCTTGAAAAAACCAAAACCAAACAAACAAAACCAAAATAAAACAAGACAAAATTAAAAAACCTTAATCTGAAACAGAAAAATGCTGTCTTAGGAGACACATGTGTATCTCATTTAGAAAAAATTCTATACTGTTATTAAAGTAGCCACAGTGAGAGTATTAGCTACAAATTAGGTATGTGTACTGGGAAGCAAGTTTTGTGTGCTGTATGGGGGGGGGGGGCATCCTGTCTTACATTGTGAGACATCAAATAAGCTGAAAGATCTGAGGGCTAGACAAAGGTCAGCTCAGGACTCAACTGAGTTTCAAGGATATTTTATATTTAAATAATATTTTGTACATAAACCACAGTATTTTAAGAACAGTCCTCTAGCAAATAAAATGTCAGCAAGTAAATACCAAGTCTTTCCTTGAAGACTTGGAGGGCCAGGGAACCGAGGCTGACTAACCAACCATAGCCCACAGTGTGCTGCACCTTCAAATGTCAAGGAGCAGGTTTATGGCACTGCTCCCTCAGAGAACTCCAGCATCTCCAAACAGCAGCCTTGTGCAGTTAGACTGACTTCTCTTCCTGCCCAACCCATTGCCTTTTTCTGCAGGTCCTGCAGCAGTTGGGGCTGTTGGAAGGATCCCCTCTCCTTCCTCCATTCCCAATCCTGTGTTGCAGTGTGGACCCTCTGCAAAAGAAAAAAATGCAACAATTGTCTTCCTGCATGATCCTTTGCCATATCATCCAAGCTTCCTCTTTCAGGAAGGAGGTGATATTCCATGCTTTGCTCGAATCTTAACAGAGTCTTTCTAAATGTCTATGAGAACAGGCTAGTGTGAGCTGGAGGACATATCTCTCAAGCTCAGATACTGGCTAGATTTTGAAACGGGAAATTTTCACCAGCAGTGCTTCAAGGATTTAGAAAGTTTTCCAATTTTTTTTTTAACAAAACCTGGAAATGAGTAGTCCTTTTTTTTTTTTTTTTCTTCCAAGTAACTCCCTGTTCTTTTTGTTTTGTTTTTATTTTTCAGTGAGAAAAATTAAAAGGAAAAAAAAATGGAAACAGGAAGCATAAATGATAAATTATTCTAAAATGGATTGTTTTGATTAGAAGTCCTGTAGAGCTTTGATACAAGAATGCCCTTTTACCAACAGTGTGATGGGGAAATGACTGTGGAGGACAAATTAGAGGAATATTGCCTCTGCCTCCCAGGCGAGTTAATTCTGTTAGTTAACTATCGTGAGAGCAGTATTTACATAACCACCCTCGGTGGGAATCGCACACACAGCGCTGCTCCATCTTCCCAGCCAAAAAAACGGGCAGTGACAGCTCTTCAGGATCTTGCATTTGCCCAGTGATTTAATTCACAGGTGTAAGAGCTTTCACAAGGCTGACCACAGAACGCCTGCACGGCTGGATTAGCCAGCTCACTCCTCCTGGGAGAATTTGCAGGGGAAAACTCCTCAGCTTTTCCCAGGAGGGCAAGAGCTGTGGGCTGCCTGGCCAAGGCGAGCTCAGAGCACCCTCTGCTGTAACCCAACCCATGTGGAGCTGGACTAGGTGCACTGCTGGACACAGACACACTCATAGAATCATAGAATGTTAGGGGTTGGAAGGGACCTAGAAAGATCATCTAGCCTAACCCCCCTGCCAGAGCAGGGTCACCTAGACCAAATCACCCAGGAACAGATCCAGGAGGGCTTTGTATGCCTCCAGAGAGGGAGACTCCACAACCTCCTTGGGCAGCCCGTTCCAGTGCTCTGTCACCCTCACTGTGAAAAAGTTTTTCCTTGTGTTTACCATAAACCTCTTGTGCTCCAACTTACTCCCATTGTCTCTTGTCCTAACATTGGATGACAATGAAAAGACAATGAAAATGGCTCCATGCCATTTCAGGCATCAAAATGGAGTCTCTACTAGCTCTTTTGAGTTTCCTGTACTTTTCTTGGTGTCTAACTATTTCAACAGTGAGAACGTGTGGGCTATTTAACTCTCGGACATTGGTTCTTGCTGTGCCTAAAGGCTGAATGGTACCTATAGACTATTTATTCCTCATAAAGATAGGTCAACTCTGTAATCAAATCGAGGCTGAAATCTTTCTGATAAGAGAAACATATTGAGATCTGTAAATCTCACACCATAAGGTACTTTTTCCTGCCCTTGTATCTTTACTATGGCTCTTTATGGCATCCTTTCCTGTTTTACAACATTTTTCTGAGATGTGGAATTGCATTTGCTATTCCAGTTTCAACATAACAATGGAGTAGGCAGAGATTAAACCATTCACTCTCTGTTTTCCTGTGTCCCTGTTCTCAGCAGAGGTACAGGTGAGCAGCACTCATAATGCTTTATTCAATTTGATTTCCTTTAAGAAGAGAATAACATTTCCATTCAGAATATCATTAAAAATAAATAAATAAATCCATCTGTTGCTTTTAAGGCTTGTATCTTTTATTCAGTCTCTGTGAAATAATAATCCCTGATGCTGTATAGGAAATTGTTTTGAACCCAGGTGAATTAACATGACCTTGCTCAGCAAGAATGTTTAGGATGACATCTGGAATGCAGTGTTGCCCCCTCCATTTCTTTAGCAAATCCTATCTAAGCACATGCCTCAGGAAAAAGCACAGTAGTATTTTGTACTACATGAGACACTTCTTGTGCATTTAAAATCTTCCCTGGTGACAAGTGTGAATTCTTCCTCCTTAAATAAAGAAACTTGCCTTGCAGTCACAACAGCTGTCCACATACCCATTAATATGTTGCCAAGAAGAGGTCACCTTTGCCTTCAAGAGGAGGTTCTTCAGGAATCTATGTTATAGTATCATCTGATTTCCTAGGAATAAAAATGAAGGTATATGCACATTAAGAGATGTATTTACAACCACCATTGGTTCCGTTTCAAACTGTTAGTTCCTCAATATCCTAGCCATAAAAGAGCTGTAAAAGCAACTGCTTGTAAGAAGCCCTTGCACTGTCCCATGAGCACTCATAGCTTCTTATTTATGACTGAGATCATGGAAGAAGAGAAGAGAAAATTGCACTTATATGGATTCCAATTTTTCTCCGCAAGAAGTGAACATTAATTTATTGTGTAAATACAATTTAGATTCACTCTTTAAAGCAGAGGTGATTACCCAAGGATGGAAGTATAAGCTATAACATGCATTGAACAGACAAAATGATGTGTTCTCAGCATCAGATACAATCCATACTCTAATGCCCAAGTCAGGCATGGGGATCACAGCAAGTACAATTTAAAAAGTAATTGAAATATCAATATTTATATTCGCATTATTTTACTTGCAGTCAGACCATTATCATAGCACATGTCAACTGAGCGGCCAAGACCAAGTGCATTGTACAATACATGTTGACAAAACATGTTCGCATTGCACATGCACAGCTCATGGCCAAACTGGCTCTCAAGTGGTCACTCCAGTAGTCACTGGACTTACTACAGAAAGTGCATCCCCCCAAAACCCACACAAGAATCCTGAAGTGGAGATGCAGAAATACAATAAGTCATTAGCTAGAGGATGCATTATTTAGGATGGTTCCAGGTGTCAAAATTCTCCCCAAACACATGATGCTTCCTTGGGGGTACCCTGCAGACACCAGACTGGCAAGATGGTGCCTGGAGTTTGCGATCCCCAGGTCTGACCTGTCAGGTGTGGCAGCTCCAAGGATTTTGTGCTTCACATCAAAATTTAGATGATTGGGAACATAGCCCAGACAGCGTATTTTGTTTTTTTCTATAGAGGAAACGCTTTGGTTCCTTTTGTTATAACTTGTGTACGATCAGATTAAAGAACAAAGTTTTGAATAAAAATTTTACTTGCTGAAAGGCATTTTGTAGCAGACTCGTTCCTTAAGGTACACACACTACCCACTGCCCTGTGCACTACCCACCACTAGTGCTGTTTAGCATCCAACTCAATTGGATGGTAAACGACAGTAAACAGACGCACAAGTGGCTAAGACAATCCATATGTAACCCTGAGATTGCTTCTTTTGCTTCATGATGCATTACTGCAGTATTTGTTTTCAGAGCAGGCATGAGGTGCCTGGCTCTCATGCCTTGGTCAACTGTTACTCTCATATGAAATAGTCTCAAGAGATGACCAAGTGCTTTTGCATTGTTCCCATAAGCACTGCTCAGGGAGACATCTAAACATCTTTCTGTGTCTGAGTTTTACACCAAAGTGGTGTTGAAGTTACCTGGACTATCACTGTAGCCTGATCTGAGCATCCAGCATGGGTGGATGGTATGGGAAGCACAAGATCTTGGATTCAGTTTTCTGGGCACCACTTGTACTATAAATACTAAACAGTAAATAAGCTGCATTTCTAATGTGAATAGTTTTTTGGGGGGGTTTTTTTGTTTGTTTTTTTTTAAGGGTAGTTTGTTGATGACACCTCCATGACAGAAGAAAGATAATATTCACTTATAAATATTTATCATCAATTATTCTTTCTATTCTCAAGAAAGAGAATATTCTATTTACCAAGAAAATAGTGTCTCATTAAACTCTGCACAAACCAATTATATGATGTTCATCATATTTCTACTTTCATACATTCTTGATTGCTGTGGGAGAAACAGTTGTTAAATAGCTATTTTTATATCATCCAGATAATATGATTGTTTGAACAGTGAAATGCAGAGTATATTTGTGCCATTACTCTTAAACTTTGTGTCTTCTTTGGACATGAGCCTTGCAAACCATCTGGTTACCAAGACAGATAGGTAAAATGAATGTGCTGGTATGTATACTTACATAAGCAGCATCCAAAGAAATACACACATACATAGCTGTTCCCTGGTGAATCCTCTTTCCTCTCAGCTGAACCATGGAAGATTACAAAGGTGTGCTGCAGCTTCAAACTATAATTCTTCCCAACTGAATTGCTCCAGGCTCTGAAAATTCAGGAGTTCATTACAAATGTCGTGACATCTCAAAATAATAGCTGTAACATAGTTTTAGAGGTGGCAGAGTCTTAGCTTGCCTTCTGTCACTTTGTATATTCAGCCTTCTATTTGGAATCATTTAGTGCACTAAATATTTACTTCTTTCCTCTCCTTTAATGGAAGTTGAGATTCTTGTGAAGTAGCACAAGTAAATAACCTTGAATCACTCCACCAATATCACTAGCAACAAGTCCTTCAGATCTTAAATTGGTGACAAGTGAATAGTCACTGGCAACTTTCAAAGAGTTTCAAATACGTTAAAATGGAGATTATTAATTCAAACCCTGTGAGGAATGTGTTACTGAGAAATCGTTAAGAGAGAGCTAAGGAAGCATGACTGTTCTGAACCAAAACCACCTGTTTGAAATGTCCCAACGATAAAGCCACATTAACACTCTTGGTTCTCCAGTCCCACAGGAACAGCACACGACTCTCTTCTGGTACAGATCATCTTGAGTTATTCAAACAGACCCACAACTAATGTACTTTGGTTAATCAGCAACTGAATCTATGGAGTGGACATGCAAAAATAGAAGAAAAGGAAGTATAATGGAACCAAAATAACCCAAAGACTTCACTCAGCTGAGAGCATTTGCAAGGTCCTTAAGGAAAAATCAGTGTTCCCAACAGGCAAGTTTCACCTTGTTCTACCTGAACAAATGATATTCACCATCCTGGTATATCAGAGAGGATGAGCTGGCAGAGAGTGTGATGAATTGCTGTAATTAAAGCAAGAAAAAGGCACCAAATTAGCTGTCAAAGAGGAAGATTGGAAGACTGCAAGTGGGATGAGCTGATGCACAAAGTGCAGCTCCAAGAGAGAGCGAGCTTCACTGCCAATTTGGGATACTACAGGAAGTAAAACCACAGCTGATCTCCAAACTGGATACTTCTTACACACCTGGAGTATTAATCTAGCCTGCAACATTCCCTATCCTTCCATTACAGCCTCTGTATGACAGTAGTTTGCTTTTCGGACTGCGATATAACTTTGCTGTCTAAATGACACCTATAGTAAGGGGAGTGAGTTGATACAGCCAGGTGCTTTGTAAAGCTCCCTGGGATGCACTGAGATGCCAGTTGCAACACACAAGAGCTTAATATTGCTGTACCACTGCCTGCAAACAGTGGTTGCTAGGAGGCAAACACATTGAGAAACATGAAAGGAAGCAATAATTTCAGATCCAGTTTGGGGTTCATTGAAATCTTTCTGTTGACTTTAAATAGGATATGATTTATCCTTTAGTAAAGGTTGTGGACTTTTTGAAGAAGGAAAAACAGATGTCACCCAAATGACTCCAGGTGATAAGGATGGACAGCAACAGATAACTGAAAAGGAAGAATGATTGGGGAAAAATGAAAGGCAACATCAAACAGCATTAGTGAACAAAGCCTCATTAGATAACAAACCTGTCAGAGAAAAGCAAACAATGAAAACTTGTATAAAACCTGTTATTCCTAGGCTCCCCCCATGCCAGGGTTAAATTTACAGAGCCACTGGGGCTATTCCGGTTCTCTCATCACTTGGCCATTCTCACCTAACAAATTCCCTCTACCTGTAAAGTCTTTTGAAATTGCTGCTGCCCCTCGCCCTTTCTTCTCTCCTGCTGTAGCACCTTGCAGTGATTTAAGGTGATGATCTGGGCTGTAGGAGGTTTAAAGTTCACTGGATGGGGCTGGGGGTTGTTTTCTGGCATGTGGTGTGAACCCATCCCAGCCCTGATCTGGACCCCTCTCCACTATGCACACAAAAACACCCCAGGAGCCCTGAAACACCGTAGCTGTTTTGTGGAAACACAAACAAAAATAAAGGAACTTTCAAAGTGGAAAAAAACCCAAAACATCAGATCTGGCTGAAACACAGTCAAACTCAATCGCTCCCTGCCTACTGTACTGTTGCAGGACAAGTCCTTTTGTTAGCAACCCCAAATGGTTCCCTATTAATGAAGCCCCACGTGGATTCTCTCTCCTTATCCTGGCTGAGGTTTGGCAGGTTTTCTTCTCCATTCTGGCAACTACGGCACTGCTCATGCTATGGAGTCCCTGGGGTCCAGGAGCATAGCCCAGCATGACAGCTCCTTTATTCTGGGACAGAGTTCCATCTATCTGGTGGGCTGTCCCTGAGCAAGAGCTGGCAGCCAGGACACTGCAGCCAGACAAACCTCCTCTGCAAATACCTGTAATTAGTAAAGCAATGTTCTAGAAACATAGAGTGTTTTGGATTGGAAGAGATATTAAAGATTGTATTGTATAGGTCTTCTGCCATCCCAACTAATCAGGTGGGGTTGACCTACCAGCCATATCCATATTAGTTCCTCTGTTTCTCTTTCCTTTAGCTGATTTGTCTCTCCATGATTGCCTGGGGCTGGGAACAGACTACCACACACCCAGCACAACCTGCAGCACAAACTGCAACACATCCCCGACCACCCCAAGCACTGTAGGATTTACTAATCTCCACTGGCATCATAAGATGGGTGGTATTTTCATTATTTTATTTATTTTCACTAAGAAGAAGATGCAGAGAAATAAAATCAATCTGCAGCAAGATGTGAGTTTTGCTGTGTGATTATTTTGATAGAAGATTTATGGGGATAAAAACATAGAGCAAAACAAGTTTTTAAAAAAGTATTTTCATCACCTTTGGGAACTCCCTGGTGGGATTTCAAAACCTTTGCTCACTGCTAAGATACACCTACTCTGATCCTCTAGAGAGGAATAATTTCCTCCAATTTTAACTGGGCTCAATAAAAAGGGCACCTCTCTTTTGATAGGGAAAAAACTCAACCCCCGCAAAAAAAAACCCGCAATCCTCACCCCTTGAGTGTTAATGTGCCTTTAGCACAGAGCATGCACCGAGGACTGGTTCTCTCACCTTCAGAAACAATACAAACTTCACTATCCACACAAATGAGCAAGAAACAATGAAGGATGTCAGTCCAAAAAGGCATTAAAATGTGATTTCTTCTCACAATAAAACCTTGTAACTGTTTGATATGAGGCTCTCTGCTCAAACACATACAAATACTTGCTCCAACTGGGTAAATTATTACAAGTTTCAGGGTCCCAAAAATTACAATCTTCACTTCATGGATGGGGAATTGAATCACAAAACTCACCTGCCTAGGACTGGCAGAATTCAAACTCTGCAGTATAAACTCAGTTTGAAGCTCTCTGACATCCTTCCCTCTGCTGTGAAGCTTCCTGATATACCTATTACCACAAATTTGATCAGGTGTGACAATGAGCCAGGAAAGCCTTTACCTTCATAAATCAATAAAGTGACCATCAAATTTAAATCAAGCTATTCTAAATATTAGCTGATAATTTTAAAATTTATGGATGGAAAAACAAGATTTCATTTTTAACAATCTCAGATTCAAGAAAATTTATTAACTGCTGGAGACATCAAATAATTCACGTAGGTGACAGAAGACCCAAATCTCTGTTCCACTACCATCAGCTGGATTTCCCTACAGCTGATGGACAGGGAAGCTGCAAGGGAGCAGACCATTGCCTGCTCTCCCAGTCAGCCTTTCTGAGTCTCCAAATCCCAAGCAAACCCTGTGAACCACCAAATCGAGCTGCTGCTATCCTAAGGAAAATTATAAGTGGCAAAGCAGAGGCTCCTAAATAGGAATCTAGATTTAGATTGATTAAGATAGCTATTGAGTGCCAATTTATTTAAATGTAAATGGATTATTTGTAATGTGTTCATTGAAGACTAAAAGCTCCTGAATGCAATATAGATATATGGCTAATTATAAAGTCAAGCACTCATTATTAATACTTCTAATGATCAATTTGTATTCCAACAACATAAAATCATCAACTTCAAAGCTCCGCAGTTGTAGTAACTGGGAGAAGAGACTGTGCTCTATGCAGAAAGCAGTCAGCTGACCAGTGCCAGGCTGAGATAAGAGATAGAAAGCTGAGCTTTCTGGGGCCCTCAAAAAAACCCAACCTGAGAGCTCAGAGTCCAGTGAGGGCTGGAGGAGCTGCAGTTGAGATATACACATAGGTTTATAAGGATACATACTCTGGGCACAATGAGGTACCTTAACACAATCCCAGACAGAAAGGCAATAGGACAAGCAGACCCTGTGTACAGGTAAGATTTACTCAATTAGATATACTTAAATCCAATAGATTTCCATGGAAAAACAGATCAGTTATAACTTCCATTCTGCATGTCAGTAGAAGGAGCAGCAATAATTTAATACATTGAACTTGCAATGCTGTGCAGTTATAGCGTTGTGTTGTTGGGTCACTGCCAGAAGGAAAGTAAATACACTTTTCAGAAGAGATGGTATCTTCAGTAAATTTGGACCAAATTAGATTTATCGAGCACTGTCACACTTCAAGGCCTGTGGAGAGAAGAGCTTCTCCTGCCAGACCAAGGAGTATCTCCTGAGGCATCTCACCAAGGCTCATACACAGGTGTTCAATGGAAATCAAACACAGCCTGCTTTGGATACTTTTCCATGGGGGGGGACGACCCTCACTGTGTGCCCCCACCCTGTTCTTGCAATGCCACCCCAGTGCAAGATGAACAGACAAGTTCCCTGGGGTGGCTATGGGCATATGCTGCCCTGCAAGGACCATGCACAGGGCTCCCCAGCATGGCTCTAGACCCAACTTCTCCCCAGCTCTCTCAGGAGCTACTGGCAATCCGTGCATAACAATGGTGGGAAACCAGGAAGCAGGAGCTCATGGATGAGCTAAGCCTCCCTCCATTCCATCAACAGAAAACCCAGGTGGACTATCAGCAACAAACCTCTTGCACAATCATGCAAGCCTCCCAACTGAGCTACAGCTGCAGTGGGTTTGAGCCCTGCCCAGGCTAGTGGGTGGGGCTGGGGCTCAACAGCCACTTACGACTTCCAGTCTGTCCCCCTCTTGCAGAAGGGAGCAGGACCTTTGCTGCATTGTGGAGAGGACAAAAGTCTCCAGAGCAGCATGAAGGAGCTTTATGGAGCAGGCTTGAAAACAGCCCATCCTCAGGGGAGATATAAAGCTTGTTTTTAATCTTAGAGCTAACTCTGAGTGCAATCTCACCTTGAGATACAAAACAATGGCTTCTCCCCCCCACAGCCTCTAATTGACTGGAAAAGCAAAGGTGGTATGATGATGATGGCACCAGGCAATGGAAATGTTCCTTTCCCTATCCCTCCTGGCCCATGCATGTCACCACCTCAATGGACCAGATCTCATGAGTGAAGCCGCCACAGAGAGATTACCCATGAAGGTAATCTCCTTCTTGGCAGGACTCCTGGCCAGGAAGTGCCCTGGAGTGAACTTTTGGTCTGTCCCTCACAGTTATAAGTAACCATCTTGCAGTAGGAATCAGATGGAATAAGAATTGTTTTCCTGACTTTCCCTGATATGATGTGTTGGTGGCCCCTGCTTCAGAGCTGGGCAAAAACTTCCTAGCACAGTTTCTTCTTTTTTCTTTTCATCAAAAACTGCTGTCTCTGACCATATTGACATATTTTGTGCAAACTGCTCTGTTTCAGGTCATTGCCTTCATCTGGGAGTTAGCAAATCATTTTACTTCCATACAGCTGAAATGTGTCCTCTTGGCTGTGGTTTGATTTTTACATATTTGTGTATAAATAACAATTTCTGTAGTGGTTTTATTATGCATAGCAGTGATTTTTTTAATGCTTCATTTTTCTTCATGTGGGATATTTTGAGCAGATTCAGGACAAGATGAAAGTCTGACATCTCTAAACCCCCATGCTACAGAAGTTTTCTTTAGCTTACTGTACAAACAGCAGTTTGTAAGAGCATACAGAGTTCAGCATAAAAACAGGGAAAGGTTCTTCATTCTGCTGGTAAATCTGTTTGACTTCATCTAGGAGCTGAATACAGCATACTACAAAAGAATCTTTTTTTTCTCCCCTATCTGGCTAGGGAGGTTTATAGCCATTTCCTGTAAGCACTACTAGATTTGTGATCTAGTGACTTGCGAATCTCAATTGTTTTGCAAGATAAAAAAAAAAAAAAATCCCTAAAAATTGCCAGCACTTTCGGTTTTATTCCAAGTCAAGAACTGGCATCTCCCCAACTCTAATTAACAGTGGTTATTTTTTGCCATCTCCATTAGCAAAAACACCACAATTGGCCAAGAAGTAGAGCAGACACAGCTTCTGCCACAACCTGCTGGGCAGTCACCCTGTTCCCAACATCACAGAGAAAAAATAAAAGTCATGCTAGCCTTAATATATTTTTTTTTCCCAGTGAAAAATAAATATTGTACTAAATCACTTGCTTATCACTCACTAGGCCTTTGCAAATAAATCCAGCCTTGGGTTTCAAACGCATCAGAAATTTTCCACCAGAAAACACTGGTTCGATGCAATATGCTCTGTGGGAACATATTGATTCTGTCTGGCCTTTGGGCATAAGCCATGTCTGGCTTTTTACACGTCCATCTTCCCCACTTTCCTGGCTTTACCACTGGCTACCTGACAAAGTGCAGAGGGAGGTGGCTCTTGGGAAAATCCCACAGCTCCCAACATCCCCAGTACCCCTCTGCCCTGGGTGCTCTCCTCTGGGATAGATGATCTTGAAGCAAATGCTCAGTGTAGCTCTGTTGTCACCAGGAGATAAAATTTTGGACTTGGTAAGCCTAGTAACATCCCTGCAAAACAGAGTTTGATGCCATGAAGAACAGGGGTTTCTTTGTGGGCTTAGACCCAGACACATCATGGTAAAGGGGAGAAAGTCATCACTAAAGATTCACAGAGGAAAATGCCTGGGAAGGACCTCAGCTGAGAACCTCTGGACTCTAGCACACCCCTTGTCCCAAGGATCAGCATAACCTTCTCAATGCATGTTAATCTGACATGTCCTGAGTCTTTTCCAAAGCCTGTATGGTCCTTCCCAGGAAATCCTCAGGGCTCTTTGTCAGCCTTTCCACCAGGATCCCTCAGGTACCTGGTGTGACACAGCTACAGCTCCCACTGTGCTCTCCTTCCCCTGTGCACTGTGGCCAGGGAGGATGGACACAGCACAGCCCAGCAGCCTCCAGCCCACCTGCATCCAAGTCCCCAAACTGCTCCTCTACCTAACACACTGGGAAGGAGGTCACATTTGTCTCTGCTTTGTTTTGCCAGGATAGGGTGGAAGGAAACTACAGCCAGACCCACAGTCTCCCTCTGCCCTTTAATCTTCAGCCAATATTGACTGTGTCAGATAGTCACCCAAATCTAGAAGGACAAGAGCATTACTCAGAGAAAAGCTCTATGGCAATCGCTTGATGTTAAGCTCATTCAGAAACTAAATCTCAACAAATATATATATATGCCTTCTATTCTGGGATACTGGCACATCCTAAGGCAGGACCGGATGCTGCAATGACAGCACAGCACTCAAAGTGTACTTTAGCCTTTAAGAAAATACACTCAGAGCTCAGAAAAAAACTTCAAAGCACCATGACTGGATAAAATCCCTCAGTGTTAACATCTGGCCAGTTGGTGTCTGATCTCACAACAGCATGAGGAGGTGCAATTGCCATTGTCACCCCCATGTAAATCTCTCTTGAATTGTTCTTTGGGATTGCTGGCAACCCCCAGCAGCTCTCCCAGCCCTGCCTGTGTATTGTCTAGTGCTGCATATGTTAGCAATGAGCCACCATGGCCCATTCTCAGAATATGAGCTCACTGTAGAAAATTAACCTCCCTCCCTTTTCCATTTCTTGGCAACACAGAGTGCAGCTCCTGCAGCTGTGCTGGAGCACCAGCCACCGGCTCAGGGGATGGTTTCCTGCTCAGGGACCTTTAGACGGAGGTGGTGGGTGGACAGGGTCTTGAGAGTCAGCACTGGAGGAGCCACTAGAATATGAAAGCTGCAGTGATTCTCTTGTTTAGGAAATGTCAAAACAAACAGCCAAAAACATAGCTCTGCAGAGTCCTGCCTCACACTGAACTGGATAGCACAGCCAGACATGTCTGAAAATCCCCATGGCACATTGCACAGGGCGATTGCACATGCAGAGCTCGTGGTTCAAGTGGAGCAATTTGAAAGCAGATGTGTTATGAATTGATAAGGTGTCAGATAGTTCTGACACTGTCTTAAGAGATAATATCAGGACTTGTATTTATGCTCCATCCCATTACACAACAGCAAATTGCCAGTCAACTGACACCCCATGGTGGCTGGAGGTTTGAAGAAGGTGCTGATACATTCCCTTACTCCATGCATGCCCACCTTAGATTAGGTGCAGCAAATACTAAAATCTCTGGATTGGTACAGCCATGTCTGCATGGCTGATGGTACAGCCATGCACTTTATGGCGCCTTCATTGTGCCATGGTCATCTCTCCACTTTGCAGAACTGGTTAGTGTTTGGTTATGTGAGAAATGGTTTACTGGTCAAGCTGTTTCCCCATGCAGATAAGACTTCTGCTGCCCATGTGATCACTTCACCAGTGACTCCAGTTTATCCACACCTATATTAGGGCCATTGTTTTCCAGGCACAGTAGTGCAAATGTGAAGTGTACATTTTACCAGTTTTCCTTTCTTTGAGTTTTCTGTCAATACACCAAAGAAAAAAATGGCAGGTCTCACTGCCGTATTTATTTAAAGAAAAGTAATTAACCTTGTGGCAGGACTGTGAATCTCAGATGAGCCAGCATCTCATTTAAATGATAGGCACAGCCTTCCTTACCTGCCCAGCTATCCAATGAGTGATGGCAATCACTGAGTGGTGACATTCGTGCAGCTTGTGCTGAGGCTCTAGGACAGGAAGGCAATCACCTGGAGCTGCACTGGGGCTCGATTCCCCCTGCCCAGCACCCGTTGAGCAATGATTATGAATTCTGGCGATGACAGCAAAGCTGGAGCTGAGACTCAGCTCTCATAATCATGCAGCCCAAAGCAGCCTGAATGCCTCCTGAAAAAGCACACTTTACAAAATCAGACACATTCATATTGGTGTTGCTTTGCAAAGGATAAGCAGATACAGAGGATTTTTAGAGCAGAAGAGCAGTGGCTCATCAGGTGTCAGAACAAATTCCCAGCATACTTACAATGCACACTAACTCTTGAATATAATTTTCTTGAAACCTTATGATAAATGGCACCAAAGGCTGTTCTGCCTGGCAGCACCTAAAGCACAGCACGCACCTGTATTTGGGGCAGGTTCAGCACAGCTCCCACACACCTTCCAGCTAGGGCTCTCCATCCTCAGCTTCCCCAGAGACACAGCCACAATCCCAAGGGTGCCCAGGCAGCCAGACAAGAGCTTTCTGTGACTCAAGTGGTCAGGAGTTGATCAGCTTCCAGATTCAGAATAGTTTGGGTTGGGAGGGATTACTGGAGGCTACTGATCCAGTCCCTGCTCCAAGCAGGACTCGCCTCAAAAGTGGACCAGGTTGCTTAGGGCCTCATGCCAAGTATCTGAGTATCTTCAGGATCTCACAGTCTCTCTTTCCAGTGTTTGACCACATCAATTGTGAAGAAGTTTTCCCATATATCTATGTAATTAATTTTGTTGTTACTCATGCTTATTTTTTTTTCTGTATACACTTTAACCTCCACAATATGTTCTTTCATAGAAAGCTTAAATGTTCTACAAATTGTTTTGTTGTTTGTTGTTTGGGATTTTTCTAAATTATAGGAATTAGTCACATTTTTTAAAAAGGGGTAAGTGTGGGACAGTGGCAGAGGAGTCATGGGATTTTTTTTCTCTGATTGTCCTCTCCTGTTATGTGTGGCAGAGCAGCTTTTTGCAAAGTGTCCCAGACTGCAGCAAGTGCAGAATCAGAGAGCCACACACCACACAGAGCACACATCAGCAGAGACCCAGCCCACATAGCAAGCTCTGATTTTTGCTGATACCTCAGCATTATGTAACATTTAGTTGCTTCTACTAGTTGGCCACCTTGAGTCTTTGGTGATCGTCACTAACCAAGGCAAACTGAATGGTATTCCTGTCCCATTCAGTCACCTCATTTGTGGGGGTCTTCCACATTGACAGAACTGTTATATCTATGGTAAAGTCAGGCTAGGATTCAGCTGGGATTCATCACACCTCTGTCCCACAGGAGAAGACAACCAGATTTTGCAACATGTCTCCAAAATTAAAACTCTTAAAAAAAATGTAATGCGGCAGTACCATTTTGTAGACATTCATTTGCAGGCCTCTCCCTCATTATAATGCAGACCAATCTGCCTCAGAAGACAGCTTTGGCAGACAGGACTCCCAGCAGCACACTTACAGATGCGTTAGCTGCCTGTTTATACAAGATACAAAGTTCCTAGAAATAGGTTAATTACTTTCCTTTAATTACATATTCTCTTATTAAATGCCAATAATAAAAGGGAATGTCTGCCCTAGAGATAAGATTATGCCACATTCATAATTCGGCTTTTTGGGACAGCAGATAAATGTCTCAGCCATTTTAAAATACAAATTTGTCATTCATGAGAGCAATAAATAATGCAAACAGGATATGTGGTTACACTGAAATTATCACCTCGTTGTTGCTTTAAGGCACCCTGGGCACGAATATGTGACACTATTACCTCAGACTCTTTGATAAATTACTGCCCATCACAATCCTATCTAAGGAAGAGGAATGGATGAGCCCTGGAAAGATTTTATGGTTGCAGTTGCAGTATTTTGCAGCTGTAATACAATTACTGGAGTTACTGCTGAAGCAGAGAGGGATGCTGGAAAGTAAGGGAAAGTCTGCATCCTCCTGGGAGGTAATGTGTAAAGAACCCTTAACGAGTATACCCCGTGGGGGATTTCCTACCCTGAAACTATTTAAACTGCTAATTAATTCCTATTAAAACAAGGTCTTTTGTGTACATCAAAAAATGGTGCCTGAGGCTTTGAGCCTGCAGTGCGATCTCCTAGGACTTTGCACTAGATGAGTCTGGAAGGCTTGGCTGAGACAATATGAAGTGCTGAAGAGTCCTTTAGTGGCCTCCATTTCAGGGTCAGAGCACCATGCCCATGGCTTAAGTCCATTCCAAGACATGATACAACCACCAGAAAACTAGAAGGCACAAAAGCAACTAGCCTCCCGGCACAAATAAATTATGTATGCCTATGCTCAACCATTACTTTGCATGTGCAATAATACATGTTTCAAGACTAGTCACCAGAGTTGCACATAAAACCTTTGCTTTTAGCATCATGCTTCCTTGAAAACAAGGAAAAGGTTAGATAACTCATACTTTCAGCTCATTCATGAAAAACCAGAGGCTGACAAAGGAGCCTCACAGGCCAGAGAGCTTTGGGTAAAACAGGACCATGCTGTGAAAGATCAGGTTACTGGTAACCCTGCCAGGGATGTGTTGCTTGTTTTGTAGAGAAGTTCCTCTCCCCATCCCTCCTTTCCCTAAGAGAACACCTTTAGTTTTATACACTCACAGCTGTTTCCATGCTTTTTTGCCTTTTTTTTTTTTCTTTTTTTTTTTTAACTACTTAGTTTTTATTGCCCCATAAAAGGCAGAGAGTGACAATGAGGTTGTCTTTCACTGACACAGCACGGGGCTGGCAAGACCCTGTGTTAGACGAGCCTGGCTTGTTCATGTGGATCATGAGTGATATTACATGACACAAATGTTCCAGCAGCTCCACCAACAATGGTGGGAGCTGAGACATCTCACCCCCAAGCCATGCCACGGAAGGGCTTTGATAAAGGATTGGCAGTCCTGCCCCATTAAACCCAGACACAGATAAAAAGGCTGCTGCTCCGCTGAGCTTTCAGGCACCTGCCACCAATGCATTCCTGTGCCTAAGATAAGATCAGAAACCCCAGTGGGCAGAAACAGACAGGCACTATAAGTCAGAGCAGACCCCCATTGCAGTAGGGTTGGGTGTAGTGCCCCTGGAGCAAGACCTGTGCCTCAAAAAGCCCTGCCCAGCAAGGCAGCCGACACCGAACCAAGGGAAGACAGAGGTTTCTGAGCTCGGCTGTCTCTTCCACCGCCCAGCCCCGGGTGGGCGAGGGTCTCACCCTGCCGCTGCCCGGGCAGCCGCCTCTTCCCGAACCGGCTGAATTAATGAGCTACGAAGTGTTCCCGTGCTAATCGCACCCTCCTGCGATTTAAGTCAACGTAACACTGCCCTCTTGTGCTTCGACACATAAGGGGCCTTTGCTGCTAGGTTATTTTCAATTTTTAGTCGGAGGGAGGGGCAATCTAAAAGAAAAGGTTTCCCTGGTTGGTTATAAAGCAACGCCCATAGTATTTTATCTCAAGAGGTCACATCGATTTCTTTGGCATTCTCAAAGCATGGGTGTCCTGCCTAGTGTAGGTTTACCCATCCATTCTGGGCAGGGAAATTAAAAGGCTGGGTAAAGGTGACAAAATCAAAAGGAAAAGAACAATATAAACAGAACTCAAGGTGTGGAAGCAAGCAATGGAAAAGATAAATAGAAAACTGCCCTTTGCCTCACCGAGGCTGTGTTAAAACTTTTTAAAGCACTGGTAAACAGCAGGAATCAGCATTTAATTAATGCTCTGTTAAAATTTAGGTCTTCAGAGGCACATATCCCAAGCAGAAAAAAAAATAAATAAATCATCATGATTAATGTTTTACCTAGAAATTACTGCAACCTGTTCAATTATCATGGGCAATGGCATGTCTGGGGCTAGAGGCTTTCCCTCCACTCAGTTTCCACTAGACTATAGGGAGTACATTTTGAAGATACACATTTAGTGCTCCATTATCCCTTGATGGGCAGCACAGCATTTCTGCTGGGGATGAAGGTCTCAGTGATGTTGCTACACCTTTGAGAAGATGTCCCATCCCAGAAGTCATGCACAGCTTTACCCACTTAAAGGATGCTGATCAATAAATTCTTGGCCCTTGGTGGCCCAGTTACGGCTGCTGTGCACCCTACTGCCCTCCCTCCCAGGCTCCTGAAGCAGAACAGGAATTGATGGGATAACTCACACAGAAAATCTGCAGCAATCCAAAGGCACAGGAGCATATTCTGTCATGGAGTCTGCACTGCAGGATCTCCCCCTGTGCTTTTACAACACCATGTAAATGGCTGTAAATATAATATCTTTTTTTTTTTTTTTTTTTTTTTTTTTTCAGGAGGAACACAGATCAGGTCTGATTTTATTTCACTATTTATCCGACCTGCCTTGGACAGCACTTAATACCTACACAAATAGGTATTGAAGAAAACATTTTTTAAAATCAGTGGATGCACTGCAGCAGCCATAGCATTCAAGCAGAAAGATGTTAGAAGCTTACTGGGAGAGGAAGGAATGATGCTCACAGAGGAGAAAGAAAAACTGATAATGGCACACAAAGGTGCTTTTCTGACACAATACCATTTCTTTGTGGGTATTGCTATTTAACAGATTACTTGCATAAGCAGAATTAAAAAAAAAAAAAAAAAGAAAAAAAAAGATAATTAAATAGGTGCCAAGTACAGACCTGGACATGATGCATCATTTTCTAATTGATTTTAGAACAGTCTGTTCCCATCCAGCTGCACACTCAGGCATGTATATAACTCTGTGTTTTCACGCCATAATATCTAATGTGTCTAAGTACGTGCTTACCTGCTGTGCAGGGCAAGGCTGCCTCTGTGGACCTGCACAAATGTTTTCTTAAGTTGAAACCTTTCTCCCTGGGTCCTTTGAAGAAGCCTCCAGGGGATAAGCATCCATTCAGAAGGGGAAAGAACTGTAAGAGCACTTCAATCAATAGCCTATGAAATATGTAATCACTGAAGCTACACCAGCTTACAGTGTCTGAAACAGGATGAAGCTCATTTGCTACAGTACAAAGCTATAGAGGAAAAAAAAAACCCACCAACCTCTAAAGTGGATGCAAAATCCAGCTCTTTGCACCCCTCTTGCTGTGATAACGAAGCTGGTCGTGGACGATCACAACATCCTCCCTCACTGTGGAGGAAGGTCATTACTGCTCTTTGCCCCAGTACTTGTGAGACCTGGTCACGATTTTTCAGCTGGCAAGAAGAGGACAGCAGTTTTCTTTATCACCACCCAAAAGAAATATTGAAGATGTTTGTGTTAGGGAGAGATGTGGCTTAGGATTTAGGAAGCTCTTCAAACATAATTAAAAAGCACTAAGTGGTTTGCTGGCAATTACCTACTATTGTCACCAACTCAGGCTGGATCTAGTATGTCAGAAACTCCCACATCCACTTTTCTAAATAAAACTGAGATAAGATGACACAAGTTTTCTGACCAGGAAACTTGACATTTTGGTGTTGACATCTCCTACTAAGCATTCATAATAAAACTTCCCTGGAAAGACAGACAAATTATGTTTTGAAACCTTCTACTGGGCAGAGTTTAAGGTGTCCTTGTGTGAACTGATTTGAAACTTCTGCATTCTTCTTTTTCTACCAGCCAGAAGTGGAAATTCCTTCCAGAGTTACCAGAACTCTTATTATACCAGTGAGATTGATTCTTCTGATAAACCAGTTAAAGCAAAATACAACATTGGATGAGAATGCAACAGAGTGACCTGCCTGCCTGAGATTTAGCCCAAATAAAACCAGTAACATATTGAAGGACTATTGAAGCCTATTGTATTTTCTTTTCCAGTTGAGGGTATCTTTGTGTCACAACCTGTACCATGGGAGTTTGCAGGTCCTCAGCTGCTAGAAAGGGTTTTTCAGCAGCAATGGCTTAGAATGCTTCCCATTACCTGCTGCTGTCTCCAGCTAGTGATAACTCTTAAAGAGTTTGTTTCAGATCTTGAACTTACTGTCATAAGAGTAACATTCATCAGCTCAGGACTTGAGCCCATAATGTATTTTTCCTGAGGCGACACCTCAGGGCAATCTAGAAATGGAAGGGAGAGAGGATCCCTTCTTATTAAGTATGGTAGGAATTTTTTACTCGAAGTTTAAAAAAAAATCCAAACCACCAGAAATCTAACTTCTGTTCCATCAAGTGCTTGAGAAGCCACTATAATTGGAAAAAAAAAAAAAAAGAAAAAAAAAGAAAAAAAAAGAAGTTATTATTGGTCAGAGTGCACTTACTCTGGAAATGAGAAATATGTTTATAAGCACCCTGGGTTGGACCCACCTCTGATTCATCTTTACAAATAAGTTGCTTTGATATATAGACTGTTCCATTTATAAAGGGCTTTTATGATGTGCTTCTTATGGCAGCAGGGGATGAGACTCACTGACCCCTGAGGGCTCTCACTAGTACAACACTAACTTTCAGCACCATTATAGTTTCCTCATTCACCTGATGGTGAAAAAATACACATTAATTGCTAGTCCTTGCATTGGATCCTGCAGCTCCATCATCTAAGGTCTCAGATCTGTCATCAGAGCTGGATTGGTTTTATGGTCAGAAGCCCGTGAAGGTTTTCCTTATTCAATGTCTTGACAGAGACTGTGGGTGTGAGAGCCCTGTGGCTTTGCAGAAGCTGGGCATGCTGAGATGGGCTGCAGCTCCTGGAGGGGATCAGCCTCTCACTGCACTACAGGGCAGCATCCACCATGTTGCTTTGAGGCCATGCCATCCAACAGCATATATCATCCCAGAGAAGACCCATCACTTCTTTCCCTGGTGGCACATGGAGAAAACCAGCAAAACCAGGCAAGTAATATGGTACAAAGGCTATCCTAAATAGGATTTTTCTCCTCTAAAAAAAAAACAAAACAAAAACAAAGAGAGAAAGGAGGTATCTTCCTATAGCCAGCCTTTGCCAAGCATCGTGAGGAATAACTAGCAAAAGAAATTAATCAAGCTTTGATGGAGAAGAAGACAGATTTTTGCACATGCCAATTCCACTGTGGTCACATACATAGGAATTTAAAGTGTTACTGTGTGACAACAAAAATAGCTATATGTTGGCAGACCTTTTTTTAATGTGTTAAAGGTTCATTAGTCATCTAGTGTTCCAACTTGATATCTTCATACACTTATAACGTTCATACCAACTCCTCAGCTAACTTCATTTCCTTGGAAACAGCTGTTTTGCCTGTTAAAGAAAACAAAGTAATATATATTTTAAAAAACCCAAAACAATAGAGAGAGAGAAGTTAAAATATGATAAAGGCAAAGGGAAAATCTTGAAGGTTCTCAGTAAATACAGACCTCTATTACATGCATGCAATCAATAAGGTCACTTGTGTACTAACTCATAACAAAATACAGTTGACAATGTGTTATTTTTCTACTGGAGAATATAATGTGAGGCTGAGCATGCTAATGACTTTTGGAAACGGGCAATGACAAAGATTGATTAATATCAGTTGACAGCCTGTTCCACAGCTCTGAAGCAGGAATAGCAATGATTGATTTGCCAAAATGTGGGGCACGGTCTTTAGATAATAGAAAGGCTACATCCGAGCTCAATCTGGTTTCAGAAACATGATTTAAGGGCCAAATGTTTAACAATAGTTAAAAGCTTAGGTAAAGACAGAAGCGTAGCAAAATTTTCAAAAGGCATCTAACTTTAATGATTTTTTTCCATGTTGAAGTACCTTTACAAACCTAAACTTGTAGTTTAGGACCAGAAAGCCTACATAAAATGCAAAAAAAACCCAAAACAAACAATGTGTGGAGGGGAAGCCAGCATAGTTCCTTTCTAAAAATCAGAGAGAGGCATCATCAACATTCTAAAGTAGCAGGTTTCAATGATGAAATCCGCACCTAATGTCATCTATTGAAGAGTCTCCTTCTGTGATGACAAGAAACACGGTGAACAGAGAGCCCTAATGATTTGTAGGGCTGCGTGCTCACTAGCCAGGCTTCTAGAGGCAATGAAAGAGAAATATTTTATCCCAGGCCAATGGGGATCCCCATATTTTTAGGCAATTGCATATTTGACAGAATATGTTCCCCCTGGGAATAACAGAGAAGGACGAAGGATGGGAAGTCTTTATTGAAAGCTTGACCCTCCTTCCCATTTCCTCTTACACTGTCAAGTTCAGCTTTCTACCAAGAACAGCACAGTCTGAGTGCCTTCAGCTTTAGCAAGCCAGACCAATATGCCAGTATCTATACTCACGCTCCGTTTATAATGATTTTGTCCATCGCAGCATGTAAGAGAGAGCAGAAGAGAAGGATGGAGAATTTCATGACAGATGTCCACCAAAGGGCTAGTCTTCATTAGGGATGTGGTCATGTGTGAAGAGCTGAGTTAGCTGACACAATACTGGCTGTTCTGCTTAGACCAGGCCGAACTGTAGTCATCGCTATGTCAGCTAATTGCGATTAAGCCTCGCTGCTAATTAAAGCAGAGCCTCTGAAGTGATTCCATCACCCACCTTGGACTGCTACAGCCATCATTTTTGCAGTGTAACACACCATCATGGCTGTATCTCACGTGATAGACTGAAAGCTGTACAGTGGAGATCTAATTAGGAAAAGAAAGCATTAAGATAATAATAAAAATATAAGTGTTTTGACAGAGCACAAAACCTGTGAAAAAGTGGACAAGCATTTGACTAGGGGAGCTTGGGGGTTTCCTGGGCTTCATTCCAATGTGCATCTTTTAAGTACAAATGGTGTTATTATGTTATTTTTCATAGTGAAGCTCTTGGAACAAGCTCCTAAGGAACAGAATATGGGTGTGTCTCTTTCAGACAAGGCCTGAATTGGGGATTTATAACCTTTTGAATTACATGATATTTATCAAGACTCTCCTCCTCTGAAGTCAGGGTATTTATAAATCAGTAGTATTTATAACTGACAGATTTTCCTTAATAAAGTGGTTTTGGTGTGCAATGATAAGCCAATCTTTTAAGACAGTCAGCTATGCTTAGATAGTAAAGTCTTCAAAGAATCCTCCATCCTGGGTAAGCTGTCCTTAGATAGGGCTCATACACTAAGGAATATTCCTTAGTGCATATTCCTGGGGACAGGTTGGTGACAGAGAGGAGAGGACACCTTTGCAGTAGTAGTTGTGCCAGAAATGTGGATGAGGGGTAGTATGGAGACAGTACATTTCTATTAGTTGGTTGATACCCATCTCTCCTTTTTCTTGTCATCTCAAATCAGGGATGGAAGGTCTAAATAAGTTATCAAAAGGCTCCTTCTGCCACCTGAGGTGTCTTCAACAAGGCTTTGTTCCTCCTACCCTAAACATCTTGTTTAATTGTCCTAGTGGACATGGCATTTATGAAAGGAAGAAATTGAGAAAACCTACCCATTGAATTACAGTTGTAACATTCATGACAAAAATCAGTCCTTTTATAAAGCACAATATGAAAAGCCAAATGTGGATACCAGCTCCAAATACTCAAATCAGTTAAACCAAGAGATGAGGGGTGTGACTTACAGAGGATTCTGCAGAAGATGGGTCTTTCCTCCCAGAGCCTGCTCTGAGGTTTCCATGGCTCCATGGCATGCATTTGAGATACACAGCCTTCTCTTGTGTCCATCAGCAGTTGTCTCTGGGTTAATATCTTTCCACAGGATCAGAGGCCTTGGTAATTGAGCAGGCAGCATGATGAGCAGATACTGAAACAGGAAGCTACTGATATTCCTTGTACTTCTGACCTGAGGAATTAGTCACAATTCAGAACCTCAGAAGTTATTTCATTTAAGGGTAGGTTGATAGATCAGGTAGCTCCACTGCACGACAACTACATGAAGTCCAGCTTTTGCAGAAGAAAACAAGGCTCAAAACACTGAAAATGACCCCTTCCTCTTGTCTCCAAAAGCCTTTCTAAGCTCCCTCAACACTCACCCTTTCCAGGTTCAGTGCCTCTTTCACTCATATACTACTTTATAAAACAGCATTCACCCAAGCTCTGGGCTTTCAAAATCCCAAACAAGAGCCATTTGGCCTTTTTTTTTTTTTTTTGTGGGAGCAGAGGTGGGGGAAGCAGGAGCGGATGGTCACTGCCTCTTATAGCTGCCATATGAAAGGTGGTGGTTAAACCTTGTCTTGATAGGTTTCAGCTCAAATCAGAGTAACATCATACAGTGCACTGTTGAAAAAAGAGCCCTGATCGTCAAAATGTTTAGTACTGAAATCGTGCTTTTTAGGACACTGTGAGCCATCCCTCAAGTGAACCTTCCCTTCAAAATCAATAGAATTGATTTTGTTTATGCTGGACACATTTCGTGTGGCTGCATTGTAGTTTCTAATTGGCAGGTCAAAACCTGTATATGGAGTTTGGTAGAGAATAGCTTAAAAGTTTATATTAAGGGACAAAGTTAAGTGATTATAGATGTCACTCTAACATTTAATACCAGAAGCAATCACAAACAGTTTTTAATATTTGAGTTCACAATGAAAAGCTACAGCACAAAGAACACTGATACCCCGCTGCCATAAAGCTCTTCAAGGCTCAGTTTCCCTGCTCTGAAATGAAAAGATGAGAAAGGTCAGGGAGAACATCAATTAAATTGTGTTTCCAGACTGGCTGCAAGTTTTAAGACTTTAGGAGAACTTATGCTTTTATTCTCACTTCCCACTGGGAGAAGTATTTGTGTGTTTTTGCTAGAAGTGGAGACTAAACCAAAATGTTTGCCTTTACCAGTAGTATCTACTTGAAGTCTACAAACAAACCATGAAGCTTTTTGGTGTCTAATAAAAAATTTTGTTAGTTTCTAAAAAACATACATAAGAATATTTTGTATGGTAGAAGTCAGTTAAGATCTGATCTGAGAGCTATGCTGTGGTTTGCTTTGATGCACAAAAGGGCATAAAGTTCCTCTTAATGCAGAAATAAGAGCAACTATCTTTGGAATGAGTCAAGTGTGAAATACTGCTGAACTATACAAACATGATGTTTTAGCACCTTGTGTCTGTATGAGACATTAGTGAAGTCAGATTCTGGATTTCAAGATAAAAGGAAAGAGCTGGCCTTTGACAGTCTCTGATGATAGTACCCCATATGAATGATTTAACTGTTAGATTAACCAATGTAGTGAAGTGTTTTAACTACCATTTAAAGTATATTACTATGATGTATGGTACGCTTTGCAAATGCTTATGGGAATAATGTCAATCGGTTCTTCATGTAAATGATGACTGTTGTCCTGTTCTATTGACTGAGAGGAGAAACCCAGGAAGCTCTCCTGCACAATAAAAATGTGATTTTACTTCTGAGAGGCTACGGAAGATCCAGTGGCCACTGCACATAAATGAAAAGAGAAGGCTCACAGGGAACCTCGGTGGTTTCAGAATGAAGAATGTTGATTGCTAATTTACTTGGTTGTCAAGACACTCAGCCTGATTCTTAAAACCAACACATCAGGATTAGTGCTAAGGAAATGTTACAAACAGCACCCCAAAAAAAAAAAAAAAAAAAAAAGTGTATAAAGCTGCAGTAGAAGTCAACCATGATAGTTATCACCAGCACAATCTGTATAGTGCTGTATGGATGGGGCAGACTTAGATCAGTCATTTATCAAACCAGTATTGTTGTGTGGCCCTATGTACACCTTCTGAGTCAGCACTCAGAGGAGGTGTGAAGCATTACTACAAACTAGCTCATGATGCACATTAAATAATATGCACTGAGTTTGGTGAGTACTCAAGTGCTCCCATTGAAGGGCCCCAGGAGGGAGTTTCCCCTGCTGGGTAGTGGGTGCAGAGCTCCTACAGAAGGAGAATTTAGCCTGAGGAATGAGTAAATAAGACAGCTCCTTTTTAAAAATAAACAGGTTTCTATAGAACAGCTTGGCACACAGACTCACATATTTATGTGTATTAATAGACACTGCCTAAACTTGGTTTGGGCTTTGCTATCTCATATATATTTTTCTGAAGTGGTTCTCAAGCTGGGAAGAAATCAGGGGTGAGGAGAAAGGCATTTCCTGGGAACAGTTGGCTGGTCCTTTCTCCTCCCCTCCTTCTCCATGTACTCTTGTTATTCCACTTCTCCTTCCTGACTAATTGCTTGGTCTCCAGGGGCTCCTCCAGGGTACATGGACTTCCTAGCAAGGAAGTACAGGACAGGCACATTCCAATTAAACACCACTGAATCAGAGAGGACAGAAGTTCAAGGCAAAGACCTCTTGAGTTTAACACACTCTTGCATTAACACAGGGCCCAGGGTCTTCAAACCAGGGACTGCTGCAGTGAGCCACAGTGCCCAAAACAGGAAGGATGCCACTGAACAGACACAGGATGCCTTGGGGTGATAGGTTCTTTTGAACATTTTATTACAAACCTTGTGTTATTTGGGATTCTTGAGATTTTCAGTTCAGGTGATCACAAGAAAAACCCTTAATGTTAAGAAAAAGTAAAACTCCTGCTTCTTAAGATGCCAGAAGCAGCTTTAATTTTGGATATAGGAGTCCAAAATTATCAGAAAATACACTAAAAATAAAACCAAAGCTATCTGAATTTTAACTCATGAAGTCAAAGCTCTTCATGATTTCCTGTGATTGTGCTCATGATTTTTGCAACCTAGGACCGGGGGTTTATTTTCTCTCATTTCCTAGCCCCAGGGATTTACTTAAAGAAACTGTGATAGCATTTCTATAATAGGGAACAATCCAGGGCTGGTCAGGCTAAGCAGCTGTGCCTCCCCCATTCCCTGCTATCTTCCACCTGGCTGAGTAATTACGATCTTGCATTGCCTCTTGTTCAGAGAATGAGTTATTCCCTCACCAGATAACAACGTAAAATCAACTTTCCTCACAAATCCCATTATCTCCTGGAAGATCTTCTCAGAATGTAAATCAACAAGTTCAACAGAGACAGGAGTCCAACATCAGCCCGCAGCCTCAATTCAAATTACCTCCACGCTGGAGGATGAGACAATCTGGATTACTGAGAATTACTTGGGCAGAGCAGTGACTCTGCATCTTATGACCTCTTGTTCGTCAGATCAAAGAGTTTTGATGGGCATTTAATTAAAAGATAAAGTAGCCAGCCATGAAACACCAGACTAACCTTTTGAGTATACAACTCAAGTTACAATTAAAGAATGACTGTAATTGTCAGATTTTTGGACTTCACTGGCAATACACTCTATCATTAAGGGATAAATTGACTGTTGAGAGCAGTGCCCACCATGCTTTTTAATGATGTCATAGGGCAAATTGTTTCACGTGGTAAGAGCTCGTATGCAATGTTGGAAGTCTCTTGTTCACCTGAATCCAGGGAGATTCCTGGATGAAATCATAGCTGCTCTTTTCTTTGTCCAGGACTGCACCAGAGATGTGTTGGTCTCAAAAGAAACAGTCCTCACTTTTATCATACACATACTTTCATGATGGGGCATTACACACCCCCATGCCCTGGGGAAGAGCAGCTGAGGATAAAAGCTCATTTAGAAGATGTATGTGCAAACACTGGGGGTACTGTTAAAAGCATGCTGTGGAACGTGACAAAGAAATAACTTCAATGTTATCTGCACCGGCTTTTTTTTTTTCCCCTGCTCAGGGATCTAACTATTCCCTCACTGTACACCACAGGCTGAAACAAGGCACCAGTAGTTTTTAAAGACAGTTACCCCAATCAGCTTCTATGTCTCCTCCATCACACACACTGACTGTTGATATTCACTGGTTTATCTCACAGGAAAACCAGGGTGCCTTATCCCAGCAACACAACAGGACAGCAAATTCTTACAAGTTAGCACCCAGCAGAAACATGCTTTTCTTAATAAGAGAGGCATAAGTTGCACAGGAAGAGAAAGCATCTCTTACCGGAATACCTTATGCAGCAGGAAAAAGCAGACAATTGACTCTTGGGAGCAAAAGCCTCTGAGATCTTCTTCACCAGTAAGGTCTTATCGAAAACAGCACAGTTTGTGTTTCAGTCCAATACAGAAGCCAAAGCCAGTCCCCTGTCATCTCTCAGATGTGCACAATCACTCAGAACCTAAGAAACGGAGGTACCAAACTAATTTAACACAGCACAAAGCTGAACACCTCATTAAGCAGCCCCAGAGGAGGACAGCAACGGTCCCAATGCCTGCCCCCCCCCCCCCACCCCGGGCGCGCGGCGCCGGGCGCCAGCCCCCTGCTGTGCCGCCCGCTCGCTGCGTGTTAATGATCTACATACAC
>JANHGL010002093.1:3735-16877 GCA_024611195.1 Ceyx melanurus
AGACCTGGGACTCCTGGTAGCTGACCTTAGAAGTAAAGACTGAGGCAAAGGTGGCATTCAGTAACTCAGCCTTCTCTGTGCCCACAGTCACAGGGCACCCACTTCATCCAGTAGCGGGCCCACATTGCCTCTAGGCTACTTTTTACCTCCAAAATGCTTGTAGAAGATTTTCTTGTTGTCCTTGACCTCTCTTGCCAGCTTAATTTCAAGGGAGACCTTAGCTTTTCTTGTTGCATCCCTGCATCCTTTGACAACCTCCCTGTATTCTTCACAGGTGGCCTGTCCCTCCTTCCATGTTTTATAGATTTCCCTCTTAACTTAAGTTTTACCAAGAATTCCCTGCTCAACCATGCAGGTCTCCTAACTCTCTTACTAGATTTCCTGTTCTTTGGGATACACTGATCCTGAGCCTGGAGGAAATGGTGCTTGAATATTAGCCAGCGTTCTTGGGCCCCCTTGCCCTCTAGAGACCTGTCCCATGGGACTTTTCCAAGCAGTTCCCTGAGAAGGCCAAGATTGGCTTTTCTATAGTCCAGGGTAGCAATCCTGCTTGTGGCCCTGTGCCTGCTGCCTGCAATTCTAAAGTCCAATCCTGCTTGTGGCCCTCTGCCTGCTGCTTGCAATTCTAGACTCCACCTTCTCGTGGAGTTCTCGATACTACAGCCAAGGGTGACTCCTACCTTCACATCCTCAACAAGTCCCTCTTTGTTGGTCAGTACAAGGTCCAGCATCACTCCTCTCCTTGGTGGCTCCTCCAACATCTGCATTAGGAAGTTATCATCAATGCTCTGGAGGAACCTACTGGACTGAGTATGTCTGGATGTATAATTTTCCCAGCAAATGTCAGGGTAATTAAAGTCCCCCATGACAACCAGAGCCTGTGATTGCGACGCTACCCCCAGCTGTTTGTAGAATTTTCAATTTTACTGTCTTGATGAATCACCCAATGTTCACCTTCATATTCTTGGCACGCTTTAATGTACTTGCTTATAGTATAATTAAATGTTCTGTATTCATTATTTCCCAGCTCCGAATTACATTTTGTCTCTTCAATGCAATTAATCCACTGTGTACATTCAGTCAAATGTGCTATTCTGTGACTGTCCAAATTTTATTAAACAAGGGTAAACATGTAGTCAATTACAATATTACACATACAATTGTATCTGTACTTAAGAGAAGCTCTTGAGACTCTAGTGTACTTTTACTGACATTAATTACATGAAAAAAACCCCAAAGAAACAACAAACCAACAACTGAGAAGATCTCTGTGTTATATCAGGGATTTCAGATTGTGATAAAAGTGACAGAGAGAGGATCCATAGTTATCCTGAAATCACTAGGATTAATGGTGGGTTTTTTTCCCAGGGTTCATTATCCTACACAATCTCACTTTCTCACTATTCTCTGTTGTAATATTCCAGAGGAAAAAAAAAAAGAGAGAGAAAGACCGGATTAATTTCCCAACACCTAGTTACCAGAAATATTGTGGTTCTAAGCTGTTATCCTGTCAATCCCATATGCGAATCTTATTGAAAATCCTCTTTTGCAAACCAAGCTCCAGAGAGCAAAACCAAATTACCTGTAAGACTAAGTTAGAAATCTTGAGGGCTTTAAAAATATATTCGCATTTGCTTTCTAAAATAAATTAACTGTAAGACTAAGTTTGGAATTTTGACAGACTTTCTAAAGAACTTAAGAGTTGATATCTAATGTCTGACCATTGCAATCATATGCATGTCACTTTAAAGTAGAAACAATTTTATTTTTTCTTCCAGATGAATTTTGTGTTTCTGATGTAATCTCCAGCTGCTGCAGACTGTGAGTTCAGGGGAAAAATATTAATGATTGTTTTAACCTCACTTGATTTTAGTTAGGTGTGTAGTCTAAACTACTTGTCTGGGCACGCAGTGGAGAGAAACAGACATCTCTATCAGGCAGTACAACCCCTCCTAAAATAAAATATTGAAGGTAGGGTTAACCAGCATCTCTTGGTAGTACCTGTTCTCTCCCTGTCAAAGGAAGGGAGTCTAAAGCGTAGTTGTATAGAAGATCTATCTCTAATCTAAAACTAGATACAATGCATCCAACCTCTAAACAAGTGTTTCCATCCAACTTACCAATGAGTGTATTAAAAGGTAATTTTACTTAACATAAGAAATTATGATAAATGGAACAAAAAAAATAGATTGGAATAACTTTGTATTTGATGCCATATTCTCAAAGAATAAATTAGTATTTATGTAATTTCTTGTTGTTTTTTAAAATCATAGAAGGATAGAATTGTTAAGGTTGGAAAAGATCATCAGGTCAAGTGTCCAGTTTTGGGCACCCCAGTTTAGGAAAGACAGAGATTTACTAGAGAGTGTCCAGCACAGGGCTACCAAGATGATTAAGGCTGTGGAGCATCTTCCTTATGAGAAGAAGCTGAGAGCTGGGGCTCTTTAGACTGGAGAAGAGGAGACTGAGGGGGGACCTCATCAATGTCTATAAATATGTTAAGGGTGAGTGTAGGGAGGATGAAGTCAGACTCTTCTCAATATTATCCAATGACAGTACAAGAGGCAATGGGTGCAAGTTGGAGTATGAGAGGTTTAAGGTCAACAGAAGGAAGAACTTTTTCACAGTGATGGTGACTGAGTTCTGGAACGGGCTGCCCAGGGAGGTTGTGGAGTCTCCATCTCTGGAGACACTTAAGACCTGCCTGGTTCTGTTCCTGGGTGACTTGGTCTAGGTGATCCTGCTTAGGCAGGGGTGTTGGACTAGATGATCTTCTAGGTCCCTTCCAACCCCTAACATTCTGTGATACTGTGTTCCAACCAACACCTCCATGACCATTAGACCCTATCCTGAAGTGCCTCATCTACATGTGCTTTCATCTTGTTTTGCAGAGTATCCTCTGTTGTAGTGTATCAGAAGACAGACATGACTTCCTTGTATTGCTCTGAATGAATAGCTTTTAGAGTGGCCATCTATATTAAAGTGAAATGTTCTAAAACAAGCAATAAACCACAAAGAGATAAAACCTAAATTATAAACAGTTTGTTTTGGGTCGAAATAGCATCTAATGGATTTCATCCAGAAGTAAATTCATATTGTCAGGTTTAACAGCCTTTCATAAACTGGATTTACGCTCAGTGGGCTAAATTCTCCCTTGAATTAATTTTCATGAATGGAGATTTCTGTGGTGTACATTAGAAGAGAATCTGACTCCAGATGCCTGGAGGCCTTTATTGAGAGTTTGCTGATGATGCATACAAGGATACTGAAACAACTTTATCTTCATTTAAGCATAGCCTTAAATTAGATAGCAGTTAAGATATTTCCTCTTTTATTCTGCTGATTTGGAAAATGGAATACCGTTATTGGAAGAAAAGATGCAGATTAAAAGTAATTGAGATTTTATTTCATCTTGGATAATTATTTCCCATTGTTTTGCCATTCTTAATTTAAGAAAGGATTATTTAAATAATTATCAGTTCAGTGGCTTTATGTTTCACATATAATGCAAGAAATCGGAGTAAATACAAGGTTTTTGATAATGGAACTTTCATTCCTAATTTAATTTTCTAAAAAAAATTTATACCATATGCATAAAGCACAATTTGACGAGGCTTGACGAGGCTTGATGAGGCTTGATGAGGCTCTGAGCAGCCTGACCTAGTTAGAGATGTCCCTGCTTCTTGCAGGGGGTTTGGACTAGATGACTTTTGGAGGTCTCTTCCAACCCAATACATTCTATGATCCTATGACTCTCTATATAAGAAGTATAGTACATACTTATATCTATAGTAATGGTATATATATATATATATATTTCAACTTAAATACACCATTAATAGACTTTGCCATTGATAACATGGAAATAGATGAAAGGGGTTTTTTTTAAATTATTGTACATCTGTTGTTGTACAGTTAGAAAAAATCTCTATTATTTTTTTATTCTTCACCATCCAAGAAGCAGTACATGCAATATAGAATCTAAAGGAAATATGGCCGAGAAAAGGTTAGTTAAAAAGATCTAATGAAATTTAATATGTCACGTAGCTGCATAAAGTTTCTCTTGTAATTGCAGGAGAAATGTGTAAAAGGATATGATTTAAAAATTATAGGTACTAATAATTACTTTGGGGCTAGGAACAAGTTGCCCTTGTATATGTCTGATTTAACTTCATGATCAAGACACCTCAGGATAATGCATGGGAGATAAGTATTAATGTTATCTACAATGCCATTTACTATGTTGTAGTAAGACCCCAAACTTAATTCCACCCAGAGGCTTTTAGTCATCTATAACTGATTATGAAAAGCTTTAATATTATTAATAAATATTTTTTTCTACTTTCCTGAGTGCCCTTAAGCTTCTGACCAGAAAAAAAAATCCTGTGTTTTCCTAATTAATCTACATTCATTGCAACTCATATTGATTGTTCTTCACTAGAGATGCCAGTAATATTTCCTAATATATAAATCAATTAAAATCAATCCAAAAGAAAATCCATTATTTTTGACTGACCCAGTTTTCTGCACTCATTTATTTCAAAAGCTTTTTCTCATTATAATCTTTCTTTCCTTCTCTAAATTCATGTCTATAACAAGTGACCATTCATGTCTCTATACATTTCTTTTTCTGATGTCAGAAGGAGGTCTTTAAATAAAATGAAACTATTAAAGAACTCTATTTTTCAGTATTTAACTCTTCCATAGAATAAAAAAGTTCTTGCAAGAACTCAGGAAGACAGTTAAGTGTTATCTATTTTGAAACAAAGAATGTAGAAAAAAATATGTTTTCACAGTGTTAACTTCTAATTTTCTTAGCAATAGCTCAAAATAACACTATTACTTCTGCAGCAGAAGGAACAATAGGAAAGATGAGAGGAAATTATATGGATCTTTTATGGGGAAGCCTGGATGCCCTACAGCTTTGCTCACAATAAGGAAATGAAATTTCAACTTTCTTTAACTGAAACACTGAAATAGAAAACTCATCGGGAACTGGATAAGCCCTGTCTACAACAGCATCTCATACCTTATCTCAAATGTCGCTAGTGCTAGAAGTTCTAGACCTATCAGGGAAGGATTCTGCCAGTGCAGGCAGCTCTAACACTCCCTTAAATATGTTTTGATGTGGAGGGTACTGCAGGACAGCCTTAAATTATACTACATTGCAACTTAGGAACAAGGTTCAGAAAGATGTTCTGGAACCACTAAAGCCTTCTTAGCTCTGAGATTTGTCCTATACCTCTAAGACATTTCAGCTGTAATATTTAAGTAAAAGCTACTAGAAAAGGACATAACTTTTATTCTTTTTTTAAGACCTTCCCTGCAATAAACCAGGAGATAATACGAAGCCAATGTATCATCATTTATCAGCCTCAGTTTTGTCCACAGATCATTCAAACACCTATTGTCATATGCCATGGATTTCCTGGCTCAGATATACATTACATTATCTGAAAAATTAATAACTTTTCCTCACCCCAAAACACTGCATATAATACTGAGTTCTTTGTGTTGTACCACCTAGACTACTTGTAACACACCATTATTTATGACAAAGCTGTGAAATAAATACCTACTACTACCTGTTTCACAGAGTTGGGATGTCATATTTGTGATTTCAGCTCTGCTCATCTGAAACAGAGATAAGTATTGTGAAAGCCATGGTGATTTACAGATACGTTTAAAGATACAAAGTGGTTTACAAACCTAGATGTAATTCTGTTGTGTCAAGGGATTGTAAGATAGCCTCAAGTGGAAACTTCCCTATAAAATAATGTCCTTGTTAGGTCTTATGTATTAGGTCTCATATGCTCACCTACACACATTCTGAATTTCCTCTCTCCCTTTTTGGAGCTTTATGCACTGCTGAGAGCTTCTGTGCAAAGGGACACAAATACAAATAGTCCATTCATACTACCACAAATAAAAATGGAAATTAAATGCAAATCCAGGTCAATAAGAGGGCAAGGGGATTTATGCATATAAACAGTAGTCCTGTTTCTGACATCACGCATACCAGGACAAAACTGGAGTAGCTTAATTGTCTTAGAGGAGTTATTCTATATTCGCATTTGAATGAGCTGATAGAAAAGTGGGCCTGGTAAATCTAACTCATTCTAATCCAGGAGACACCGTCTTTTAACCATGTGTTGAAGCCTACCAATACATACCAATTCACTTAGAAAAATGAAACCATAAAATGAAACAGTATTAAGATTTTTAAAATCTTATTTTCAAATCTGAACATTGCTATTTATTTTTAAAATGTAAAGAACTGTGGTTCACACTTTTTTACAAAAAGAGGTCTCAAGACTTAAGCTACTTTTAAGTAAACTATATAAATATATGACAGAAATTTCAGCAGACATTTGCACTACAGTGTCTCAGAAACAAAGCTTCAAATGCTTTAATAGTTTGGCTCTCTTTATCAACTATTGCTTTGCTGAATATGCATTTGCATATCAAGACCCTGTGACCGGGGGTGTCATCATATGAAAACAGTTTATGGCTCTCTCTACTTACTCTTATAAGATTAACTATGGATAACTAATAACAATTACACACTATATTTTACAATCAACATTTACACTTTCCAGGGTCAGTCTTATCCTCCCAAGTAGACAACACAATGGGAGATGCAGCACTATATTTACTGGACAGAATGCAAGTCTCAGTTGGTCAGTGGGTCACATTAACTGTTTGGAGATTGATGGCAGCTCTAGCAATTCAGAAGCTTTATAAGTATATATATAAAGTCAAAATAGAATTTAGCACTTTTTTTTTTCTTGCAGCGATGCTGGTGGGAATTGCCACATTTACTAGTCTGATTTGCTTCTTTAGTGGGCATGTTTTAACGCAGAAAAATTGTTGCTGTTGTTGCTGAAGCTTCTGCCAAATCTTCCCTATAAAAATGCACTTAATCTGAAAGCTTCAGTATTTAATCTTCTTTCAGCCTTTTTAATAGAGTGGAGGAATTCATTAAGTCATCTGAAAGCAATTTTCAATTATGAAAATACAATTTAAATAAAGGGAAGAGGAACCTTTGAAGATGACAAAAGTGGAAAGTGATTGACACACTCTGTTGTCAGCTGGAATCAATTTCACACTTGGGGAAAAATACCTTCAGTAAAGAAAGATCATCCATCAGCAGGAAGAAAACTGCAGGGAACCAGGAAAGGAGAGAGTAAATCCTATCTTAAGCAAAATATTCAGAAGCCTGAACACCCTTCACCTTGACAGAATGAAACCTCTTTAATGTAAGTACTGAACCTCATAATATTGGCTCTCAGTGCAAACACTAAAGAATTATAGGAATATAACTATCTGTCCAATTTTGGGTCTTATTCAGGTACAATGCTGGCTTCAAAACCAACTTTGTCTTAGCAAGCACTTCAAGATATCCCTAAATGTTTTTACAGCTGCAGAATAACAGAATACATTGTCATGTATTCTATATGACAATGTAAGTAGTATTAAACATGAAAAATCTTAGGCTATGCTTTGCAGTCTGTTGAGTGTCTGAAAATCAGCTGTTACTTCCCCACAGAGCCAGTGGTTCATATGATGTCAGTTCTTTCTATCTCTAAGTTAAGATAAAAACATGAGTAGAAATATTCTCTTTGATGGCCTGATCTCCCATGTGTATTTTTCACAGTTGCCAAAGTGCTATTCAATTGGAATTATCCCGTAAGAAAATATTTCAGAAAAACTGCAGTGACAAGTTTCTGATACATCAAATGGGGGGCCCTAGTAAAAATCAGCATAGGTATGGAACTTCAAAAAAAGCCCTAAAGTCAGGTTGTGCAGGCAGTGACTGACAATAAGAAGTTCCAAAAGCAGGATTTCATTCCAAGTAAATACTGTGAAGTGGTACTTAGAAAAAATGATTGATAGCTAGACTGAGCAGATTACACACATGGGTAGATGGGGGACATTCCCCTGATAGTTCTGCTAACATATAGCTCTCTCTTCTCTGTTACCATGGCTTATACATCTCTTTCAAGCAGAGGCTGTCATAAGTGGCAAATCTGCTCACATATATGTTCATGCGCCAAAGCAGAATAATATTTTTGAAGAGTCTTTTCAGTGATTTTTACTACATTAAGGTGGAGAAACCAGAATTATTAAAGCCACAATTATAGTGATTATAACCACTGTTTAAGAGCACTGAGACATGCTTGAGTACTTGGGACACCCAGATAATATGGAAAATTAATACATTAAAATCCATGTAGCTTTGAAAGTATGTAAAAACAATAGAGAACACTTAACCATGGAGTTAATAATACTGGTCTAAGTTTTAACAGTCCCTCACACTACCTTTGCTGTTTCTCCTCAAAACAGTGCAGTTAACATATCTAGTGCTTGGCTTTATACATGTGTATTTTGTCATCATAGGCTTGAAAGGTAAATTGGTTCTTATTTATTTGTCTCAGTCTTAATTATTTATCTCAGTCAACAACATTCAAAGCTGTGCTTAAACCCAGTGACATGAAGTTGTCCTGCCAGTTAAGGATTTAACTTGATGGAAACCATCACTAGGACTAGGCTCTCCTCTGATCCACAGAACTTCTCTTTGGGCCAGAGGCAATTCTACAATGGAGGTTTTTTTTTTTAAAGACTGGCATTTTTATATTTGCCAAGATATTGACAATAGTATCTAATTAAACACTTACTTGAGTTTATTTATGTGATGGCATTAAGAATATGTGATGCATGCAGAAAGGCCTGAGATAAGCCTATGTGGAGTTGCATACTCTGCTAGGATAATGCTGGAAGATTTGGTCCATCAGAGGAAAGGTGTTATAACCAATTCCATTTCTGTGGTCCATTGCTGTGGTCTCCAACCATCCAAGAGACCTCTGATTTTCCTGAGAAGATTCCTCATCGTCTCACTCCAGAAAGGGCAGACTATAGACCACAACAGGAATGTCTTGGCTTCCATGAAATCAGTGACATTTAGGTCCTCAAATAACTTTGAAAAATCTAATTCTTAACAAGATAATTGAAAACAGTCATCATGTGCTTAAAATTTCGGTTCAATTTCTGTGTCAGTTAGGAGTGATTTATATGAGAAATCTCACAGCTTTAGGAAATATTTTTAAGTAAACACGATTCCTACTGTAATAGATTTTTGCAAAAATGAACTTCAAATATAAATCTTTATAATAGAGGGGTTAAGTATTTATATAAATTATTTCTTAGATATCTAGGTGATTAATAAATCTAACCCAGTGATGTTAACTTCAGAGTGTATTTATCAACCTTTTTACTTTGGAGACTATAGATTTGCATTGATTTTCCTTTTTTACCCTTTTGGTTTGTTCACTTGTGTCTCTAGATAGGTGGGTCTATTTGACTATCATATAAACAATTCATATAATTTCAAACAAAAATTTAAATCCAGAGTCTGTCCAAGGCACATGATGTTTTCATTTTATAATATTAATTAGATCCTATAAAATTGTTCTTTCTTGAAGTGATTACTTGGCATAAATTTGTTAGCAAATTGTATGTTTCTTACTTTGCTGTTGTACATAATTGTGAAAAATTGTAGTAGAAACATCTTGTGTAGTAAAAGGGAGGTAAAATGGTGACTCAATCAATATACCACACTTTTCAGTCCATTTTTCCACCTAGATAACCATGTGCTACTTGATAATAACTCTTTCTGAAAAATAATGGATCAATTAGACTTTTTTTTTCCTGTTGAAACAGGTTTATAGGTATAACGCAGCTCTATAATTAGCACACCAGTGAAAGTTATGCCACTTATGCAGATGATGTACTGCTACAATCCTAAGCATTGCCATTGTGTCATGTAGCTCAAGGCTACTATAAATGACTTTAAAATGATAAAATCATTGTTCTGGTTTGTTACAGGAACTAAAATGAGGCCCAAGTGGTTTCTATGCAAATCATCTCTTATGAGACATTTGTCAATGTCAAAGTTAAGTCTGTCAAATTCAATATCCTCCAAATGAAAATTTTATTAAATTTTTTTATTACTCATAATGATCTATTTTACAAGTGTCTAATCTAAAGATACAAGAAGCTCTAACTTATAGGAAAATATTTCTGGTCATAAAGAGCCTGCTGATAACCACATTTTTTAGGGTAGAAGCTATGTTCCCATGTCACACAATGGATTGAATTTCTAATTTTTCTGACATTTTTACAAGCAGAGATCTGCTAACACCTCAAGAGAATTCACCCTTACAAGTAAAAAGGATTTTGAAGATTCAACAGACAGACAAGGACAAAATTTTACTCTGATGAAGATCTTGTGTTACAAAATGCTCCAGGATAGGAAGGTGAGCTTTATGGGATGTGATTACAAATCTGTTTCCACCCACCCCCCTCAACAATCAGATGTACCCTATTCTGAAGTATATTTAACATCAAATGATACAAACAGCTTAATTTATGTTGAGTTCATGCAGCTGAATTACAGTTAACTACAGGTAACATGAAGTATTACTGACATTTATGATATATGATTAAAGACTGCAGTGAAGAATTACCTTGTGCCGCTAAGAGGCTGTGTGCTGTCTCACTCAAACTTCCCTCTCACATCAACAATGAATACAAGTGTTATTTCTCTATGCTATTTCCCTTTGGAACATGATTACCTTTTATAGGATAATATGTAACTCAATATCTCACTACTTGTCACCTTCAGACAGCCCTTTTGGCTATAATGGGTTACAGTGTCCACATAAATTTTCATCTAGTCTCACAGACTTTGTAAGAGCTCCTCCACCCTTTTAGCTGTCACCTAGATTCAGTGATAGAATCAGTGTCACCTAGATAACAGCTTTACTGTTACCATATAAGAAGCTTATGTTTTTCTCTCTTCCAAATTCTTCAGTTTAGGGAATCTCTCAGCACACTCTGTTACTTCTTGTCTTTTAGACTCCACTCTGGGTGGTTATTTCAAAGAAGACCTTTTGCAAATACCTTGCAGGATAGTTTTTGTTTGTCTCCATTCCCAGTGTAACCGTCCCACAACATGTAATCTGGTATTGTTTCATTTGTTTGGCTTACAGGAAGCTGTCTGGCATCTATAAGATGATCCCTCAGGCCTCTTACAGGATCAATTGACTCAGTAGGATGAAGTAACTGGTATTGTGACAGAGAGACCATGTAGATGAGATAAATAAGAATACAGAAACATAAATTTTAAATCCACTGCTAAGATTTGCACATGCTATTGGTACTGGATAAATATCTTTTTGACTGCTGTGCAAAAATAACTTATTGGATTAAGGGTAACAGATTGAAATGATGTGTTCTTTGATAACCTGAAAACCAAACAGTTGATCTAATGATTCAGTCAAGTCTTAAAATATATATGTAAAGGGAGATCTGACTTGATGAAACATTCTGTAGTCTCCAAATTATTTTATATATATTTATCTGTAATTACATATATATAATGCCATAGATTATGTTTATATATATATATTATATACTCAACTTTCACCTCAAAGAATAACCTGAAAATAATGTCTACCCATCTGTTTTCCTGCGTGTTGTAGCTTATATAATACAGCTGTTCATCTGTGTACATATCACTAGCTGAGATGATAAAAGACATCTTAGTTCAGAGAAATACAGAGGACTCATTAGCCAAGGAACCATTTTTATGTCTTGTGACATCTATTTCTTTTAACAGCCTTACCTATTGCTCAGTGAAATAAAGGAAAATACCTTAAAAAAAAATAATTAAAAAATCAGTGGCACCCATTCTTTAAAAATATCCTACCTCAACTATCAAAAAGTGTAATACAAATCAATGTAGTATCACTTCTGGTCCCAGTACAATTCAGAACCAAGTACCTCTTTCTGATTTCTGAGGGTCTACAGAGCAGATATTACCTCATTCAATAAATTCAAGAGGAGTGCAAATATAAAAATTTACTGTGTTTGTAATTAATTGCCCTTCTTATTTCACCATCTCATTCTATCAATTATATTATGCTAGTAATGTGAGCATTAGCTTTTATGAGTAGTATTTATTAAATACAAATAGAAGTGGCACAGTATATTTATCCATTCACCTTTCCTGTGCTTATGTGTACACTGTGTGAAAATGTTGAAATCTGTTTTGTATCAACAACTTTCTGCTTTTGAAACTTTGAGGAGAAAATAACTATTGCTTGAAGCCATATTCTTAAGAGAAAACACATGCACAAAACCAGTTTGTTTTGAAGAAATCAGAGGCTGTGGACAAACCCACCTGGCAGGAAGAAAGAGGTTTGGAGAACAAGCATATCAGATAATTTGATTTGGTTGAGCACTTCACATTCACTGAGTGCTTTTTGGAAACTACATATACACACTGTCATGCTGCCACTGGCTGCTACACAGCTGAGCCATAAGCTCATTATGTCTTCTAAACTGTCTCTTCTGAATCCCTTTTTGAGCCCTTAAACCTACTTTTTGCAAGTTAACAATAGGTCTGCATGACTTGATTTGAAAGAAGTGTGTACCATCCTCACATTTCTGTAAGTCAACATGAGGATGGAAACATTTCAAATGACACCTTTTTATTCATCTTGGGTTTAAATGCTGTTCAGCTCTTAAAATGTAACTGCAAAAATGTCACAATGGGATTCCATGTTTTTCAACTCTCAATGGCTTCTATATCTAATGAGATCAGATGACTGTTGTAAATATCATAGAATCATAGAATCATAGAATGTTTAGGGCTGGAAGGGACCACTAAAGATCATCCAGTCCAGCCCCCCTGCAGTAAGCAGGGACACCCTTAACTAGACCAGGCTGCTCAAAGCCTTGTCCAACCTCACCTGGAATATCTCCAGAGATGGTGCCCCAACCATCACCCTGGGGAGCCTATTCCACTTATCCACCATCCTCAAAGTAAAGGACTTCTTCCTGATATCCAGTCTAAATCTACCCTTCTCTAATTTAAACCCATTACCCCTTGTCCTTTCACTACAGGCCCTTGTAAACAGTCACTCTCCAGCCTTTCTGTAGGCCCCCTTCAGGTACTGGAAGGTGGCTATAAGATGGCCCCAGAGCCTTCTCTTGTCCAGTCTGAACAACCCCAGCTCCTTCAGCCTGTCCTCATAAGAGAGGTGTTTCAGCCCTCTGATCATCTTTGTGGCCCTCCT
>JANHGL010002095.1:2577-32274 GCA_024611195.1 Ceyx melanurus
CTGCTCAGGCAGGGGGGTTGGACTAGATGATCTTCTAGGTCCCTTCCAACCCCTAATATCTATGAATCTATGAATTAATACTGGTGACACAATATATTAAATAAAGGCAGAAATCAGAGGCAGGAAACTTAACAGTAATGTAACAGAAGTCCAAGGAACTGCCCAGTCTTTCAAGATATAACAATTACAGGCCAGAAAAAACAGCATTCCTTCTCTAGCTTATTGAGGTGTCTCAACTTGGTTACACAAAAATATCAACTGCAATTTGTTATCCCTTGGTTTATTTTATGTTCTTGCATTCACCACCAAATTAATATTTTTTAACTGCAACTTTAGCCTAAAAGCTAATGTTGACTTAATGTTTAAACAATCCTCTTCCAAATTCAAGTCCTTGTAAAAAGACCATTTGCTATGTATATAACTTGGCCATAATGCAGCGCTAACATATTTCACATCAGATATTTCAACTCACACTTGCAGAAATGTCCTTTTTTTCTATCAATTCAACAGCTAAAAGTTTACTGTTACCAAATCATTCTAAAGCTGGAAAACTCCAGCCATTCTCCAATGTCAGTCTTTTGAGACCTAAGGCTTCAAAATATTGAAAAGAAATGTAATTTTTATTCACCTCTAAATTGCTACAATCCCTCAAAAAAAAAAAAATCCTTTCATTTAATGTAGTTTCAAGTAAAATCCATCTGTTCTAAGTGGTTTGTTTAATTTAAATAAATTTGCATATTTTTCTCTAGAGGGTTAATTATTATGCCTTTTGCTATTTTGCCGATGAGCTGTAAGCTGCATTTAGGTGAGGTTACATGTAACAAGTCAGATGCAGAAAAACAGCCACTCTTATTTCCCAATACTATACCAGGATTTGTTTTCCAATAACTGTTGGATTGACTTAATAGAAATAAATACTGAAAAATACAATGTCTTCATTTATGTACAAGAACTTAAAAATATGAACATGAAATATGGAGAGAAGTATAGTGCCATAAAATACTTGATACTGTATTATATAAAACACTGTAACACAGTTTGAATAAGGAGAAGAGAATTAAGTTTTTGTGAGTCAGCAGTAAGAAAGCAAAAGTAACACAAACAGTTAGGATTACTAACACAGAGAAGGAAAAGCTGGGTTTTAATAGGTGATCAAATACTATTTCTAGATTTTACTTAATGACATTTCAAAATTAACCTAAAAATTTTTGGAGTCAGGAGAAGAAACCCAGTCTAACCTCTCATGGTTAAGAGCCCAGAACTGACATTATGGATGAGACCTGAAGGTAGCTAATTGCCTGGGCAAGGATAAAAAATAAGATATTATAGAAAAATGCTGGTAACAACTTTAGAAACTTACAGACCCACAATACCTGTGAGGAATGGTGAGGGCTCCTGTTCCTGGACTTTCTGCTTAAATTCAGCCCATGTCTTCTAGAGATTTTGGTCACTTGCTCAATAATCAAACACTGACTATTTTACATCTTGCTTTCCAAAATCAGTAAATACAGGCATATGATAATGGTGTGATGTTGTTGCAGGGAAGGTTTAGATTAGGTATTAGGAAGAAATTCTTTACAGAGAGAGTGGTGAGGCACTGGAACAGGATGCCCAGGGAGGTGCTGGAGTCATCATCCCTGAAGGTATTTAAGAAATGTGTCAATATCGTGCTTCATGATGTGCTCTAAGGACAGGCATGTAGGGGTCTTGTGTTTTTTGGTGGTGTTTTTTGTTTTTGTTTTTTTTTGGTTGGGGTTTTCTTCCCCCTAATGGTTGGGTATTTAGGTAGTTTCTGTTCTTGTAGGCATGGTTGGACTCAGTGATCCAGGATGTCCTTTCCAACCATGATTATTGTACGATTCTATATAAATCCAGATGTATGGAACATAAATATATATGCATGCAATATTTTAGCTAATGAAGATGGGTTATTTTGACTGTAATACATAGAATAGAATACACCCATTAATATCATGGGCAGTAGCATAAGTAGAATTTACTTCCCAGCTGTGACTGTCAAATAAGATGTTTGGTTATAAATACATGAAAAGAGAATATTTACTAAAAATAGTTAAACAGCCTAAATCAGAGATACTGCACTACTGGTTACCTACAGTATAAAATACCTATTGCAATGCAAATACAAGAAAGCATAAATAAAGTATGAGTATAAATAAAGTATGAGTACTTACACCAAACATTTGTCTAAGATCTGGATCCCGGAATCTGAATGGTATATTTGAGACGTGAAGCCGTTTTGGCTGTGATTTGTTTTCTGTGTTTTCAGAAGTTTGTGTCTGTTGCTGGCCATCAGTCTGTGCTGCATCATCTGTCTGCTAAAAGGGTAAAGCAAAATAAAGTAAAGCACACTTTAAGCATTTTTGCCATTTTTATTATGACCTGGTGATGGCCTTAAATTCTCCAAAAAATTACTTAAAAGGAGGTAAATCTGTTGTAAGATATTGAAGAACACCAGAAGTTGAAATAAATACCAAACAAATGCATCTCTTTCTACCAGTATATATTTTCATATTTTTAATATGTATTTGTCATAAACAGGAGAATGGGAGGAAATAATTATATGTTGATTTTCTTAGCTATTTTTAAATAATGAAAAAATATATATCCCTATATTCTAAGACTGTTCAAACCCCTTTAACATTATCAGTGTTTGCCAATAGAAGAAACCAAATCTCCATGTCCAAATAATAGCCTACTTTAAGAGGCAAGCTTTCAAATACGATTAGTACTTTCATTCAGAGGCCACTGGGACTTCTACATAGGAGGCAGGTAACACATCACTTCCTAGCTGCCATTTCATAAGTAGTGCTGATAGGCACTAGAGGGTCATTTTGTCTAGATGAATAGACACCATTACGGGAAAGGCCTTGAAAGGGTAAAGAAGTATTATGAGTGGTGAAAGCTGCCTGACGTAAAAGTGAGACCTGGAAACAAAATTTTTTGAGAAGGAAGAATCTGTAAATGAGATCATATCCTTCGACCAGAAGTCAAATTAACCAATGCTAGTCTATTAATATATTATAGAGATTTCTCATCTGTTTTCTTTAATTACTTCACACAGTGCCTAATCAATCACTGCATGTACAGCACACAGACACAACAAAAAGATGCAAAACGAGCATAATTATTTTCTTTTGCAGTTGCATGGGGGATTTTGAAGAAAAGAAAATAGTTGCATGAAACTACATTGATCACCTTACAACTGCTACTCTATTTTCTCTGTCCTTGCTCTTCCTTCTGACCATATTCATCTTCCAAGTATTCTTTTTTTTTCTTGTGTACTAATGTTATAGTTCAGATTACCTTTCCTTTTTTTGTTGTTGTTGTTATTAATAAATACATAAATATATAAATCCCCCATTTCCTGCTATCACATTTCTTTTAGGAGACAACAGTTCAAGCAAAATAAAAATGGTTAAATAAAATAAACCTTACCACAGAGTTTTAATACCAATCATCCTGTTAAGGAGGAAACAAAAGAACTCAAACACAATATATCATTTACATCAGCAATAACTACATATAAATTTAATTCTATCAGGTTAAATCCAACAGCACCTTCCTCAGTAAAGGCAAACGTTCTCAAATTCAAAGTACAAACATCTACAATTTCCTGTAATGCCTATACTTCTGTGCTCAGCATACTTTAGAAATAAAGGTCCTTATTATTACTGCAGAAGGACTGGTTCCATCATCAGTGTCAACATTTCATGTAGATAATGTAGATAATATACACAAATACAAATTCTGTGTGCACTGAAGTATTTTCAAGGGATTCAAACAAGAAACTGGTAACAGCTTAAGTGCAAACCTAACACCGAGTCAGTGCCATCACATCTCTTCAACTGTTACTCCTTGAACTCCCAGGCAAGGTCCCACAAACAGTTCGTATTTACAAATTTCTAGTGATTTAAATACTACACATAGCATATAATTGTTAAGAGACAAAAGCATGGTCCATGCTAATCTCTTGATTATGAACTCCAATATTCAAAATTTAGACTTTAGGCAACTGTTCCATCCACAGTCACCACAGAGATCACTTTCTACCTTCAGACCTTAAAGGAGGGAAGGTTGAAGGACACGGTATATAAGAGCAGGTAGGGGATGAAGGACTAGAAACTCTTGAAATGCAATACTCCATAAGAATTTAAGGTCAATTAGATTAATCTGAAGAGAATTAAGGAATTCTGAAGGTGCTGTTCAGCTTCAGGAACAAAGGGTGCCCCAGGAAGAAATTATATAATCGGTGTACTCTATAAATGCAAATTGGAAAAAGTAATTTCTGTTCATTGTATTAATAAAAATTATGAGAAACAAGGAGTAGGAAGGTTGAACTGTGTATAATATGCATACCAAAACATGAGGAGTAAGTTCCATACCAAGAAACTGAACAGATAGGTTGCCAATAAAAAGCCTATGAGGTTTCTGAAGATGATGCTAAATTGAAGCATGATTGGATGAAGTTGGTAAATCTAGATAATCTAGATACTGTTATTTTCTCCATACTCTGATTTTACCTTAAATTTTGTTTGTTTGTTTAGTTGTGTTTTTGTTTGTTTGTTTTTGTGGTTTTTTTTTGTAGAGATGCCTAAGAATTACAGTTTCAGTGAAGAATGTCTCAGAGTTTGGACTGTGAGGACTGGGAACCAGAACTTCAAAATGTCATCACAGATTCACACCTCTCAACATCCTTAAAGAAGTCTGTGGTGCAATTAACAGAGCTAAACCTTTTAAAACATATCAAAAGGCTTGACAATATAACGATCTCTTTAAAAAACATATTATCATCCAGAAATCTAAAGATGTGCCTAAGAGATCTGGAGAAGGACCACTGCAAATTGGAAATGAAATGTGAAGCTTATACAGAGATTTCCAAGTAACAACAAAGAGTTAAAATAGGCATGGGACAGAGGACAGGTTAGATTTTGTAAAATCCCAGAAAGTTTCAAAGCTTTGTAGACTCAAAGATCTAGTATGCAATTTACCTTACATATACATAATACATTTCAAGTTAATATTTTCATTGCTAGAGGATCTAAAGACCAGATTCCAATATTTCTTTATAAATTAACTGAAGTTAGTAAACATTAGCCTTGCTATGTCCCTGCAGTTTTGTATGCAATCAGTACAATCTATTATGGGTTTGGTCTTTCAATACCTTCTCCTGACTTAATTAAGCAAATTAGTATGCTTTATACAAAACAAATAAATAAATAACCCCCCTTAGTCTTATCATTAAACAGAAATTACAAAAAAAAAAAAAAGAAAAGAGGGTGTAGTCTGAGCGGTTTTTCACATATGACCAAATTCTTTTACTACAGAGCTGTATCAGAGTTACCTTCACATATCAAAAAGCCATGAATTTCACTTTATGAAGAGATCACAATTCACAAACCAACTATTCAACATATTTTACCACTGGAACTATCTGCTACCTGGTGGTCCTTATTTTTTCCTATGAAAGGTGGCAATGCAAATTAATATACAACTTTTAATCCATTTTAATCTTGTTTATGGAAATATTCTCTAGCCAGTCATTTTTCATGCTGTATTTGTGCAGTTTGCTATTGCTGTGTAAACACCTTGCATTTGATATTTTGAATAGTGTCTTATTTTTCCAGAGAATACATACAATTTATCAAGATTATTTTGAATTCTATTCCTGCCCTGCAATGTACTTGCAGTACTTCTGAACATGGTATCGTTGCAAATTTAATAAGTATACACTCCATTCCATCATTCAGATCATTAATGAAAATACTCAAAAACACTGAGTCACCACAAATCCCTGAAGAACTATTTTTTATAAATCTCATTTTGACAGTGAGCTACTACTTCAACACAGTTTCTAGCTTTCCACCCAGTCTACTGCAGTTGCATATTTACCATATTTCCCAGCTTGCTTAAAAGCTTGTCCTGTGTGAAAGTGCCAAAGTCCTGTGAGAAGTGAAATATAAAAAGGCTTTTTTCTTTTGTCCACAAGGCCACTGTAGCAACACAAATACTATATTTTTGACAAATCCATGACAGTGGCTATTCTTGTACTTTCAGGTGTTAAAAAAGCAGCGTGTATTTACTAGTTCCAGTATTTTCCCAGGACTGAAGCTCTCATGACAGCATATCCCTTTATCCTACATAACCAACACTTATCTCTCCCTCATCTTCAAAACCCAAAATTACATCTACTCTGTTCCAATTGTCCTGTACCTCTACTCACTCTCTACAAGGTAACAAGAGACAGGCACCAGTAGTTCCAAAGTATTAGTTTAATTGTTAAATACCTTGGCACAAAGTTAATTATAAACAGTTAACGGAAAGAACGAACAAACAAACAAAAACAAACCCATGAAACAAACCAAAACCAAACCAATCACCAAACTAAAAACCAAACCTAACTTACTTAAATATTCTTCAACTGGTTTCTTCCCTCTTTGAGACTGACAACTTTTTCTAACAGCTGGGAAAATTACTGTTAGAATCACCTAGCTGAGTCTGACTTCTACAGTGAGAAATCATGAAAAGAAGAAAGTTTCTTTCATTCTTCTTCCCAAGACTGCATTACATAATCTCTCAAAGATTCTCTCTAGTTTGACATTAGTTACCAGTTCCCCATCCTGCCCTGAATCTCTCTCCTGGTTGTCTTTTGTACATTTAGCCTCAGAACTTGTCACAAGCACATTGAAATAGCAATCTCAGTTGACGGTCTGCTGCAGGAAGAATTAAATCACTTGAAATCCCTATTATTAATCAGTTTTGCATTGTACGTCTGGTTGCCTACTAAAGATCTCATCCACGGAGTCTTTCCATCTGTATGTCTGCAAACTTCAGAACAAAGAGGTCCTGTTTTCCTCTAATAGTTATCCAGAGGCCTTTAGGAGTCTCTGTCCCACAGCTGTGACTTTGGATAAGGCAATCCCCTTAAACTACATGGGAACAATTCCTTTCTTCTACATTCTTCCTAATCAAGATTCACAATATCATCATCAACGACATAGTTTTTGCAGATATTAATTTTCAAATATTTTTTTTTAAAGCTGGTTTTCTTTACTACTTGGTACACTAAGTAATAAAGCTATAAATGCTCTGGGAATAGTGACCCTTAGTGCTCTAAGAAATCAATAGTTTAACTGCAGGTTCTCAGTAACCTTGAAAATTACTACAAATCAGCTTTTTACCTATGCATGTCAGTCAGCACTGTTTCAGGTTATTTTGTAGCTCAGGTTTAAGATGTCATTTGTCATCTTCACTGAAAGATTATTTCCACCATATGCTACATGACTTTTTTTCCGGTTTCATTGAGAAAGTATTTCTAATTTTAAAAAACCTAATAAACAGTTACACATTTGAGCAGATTATTGATGACTATTGTCCGAAGGGAATCACAGGATGAAAACGTTGGCATCCTATTGATTATACAAACACAGCTACAAAATCTTATGTAAAAAACATTTGCCATGGATATTTAGTAACACACAATTACAACTTTCCAGCAATATTTTATGTCAAAAATGTTCAAGTTGCTGAAACCTGAATCCTTCAATGACTGTTGATTGCATCTGCAGGTACTTCATATAGAATTGAGATGCTCAGTTTTTCATAATAATTTCTAACTCAATCGATATATATGAGCTAAACAAGTTTAATCCTGTTGAAATTTAATTTAGGTATGGACAACGATCAGAGAAAATCATGTGAGGCATGCCTACATCTGTACCCAGAATAATGTCTTCATATGTCAATTTTCATTTATCGTTTCAGAGAATAAATATTCCTCTCCATCTTAAGAACGTATGTGATGCTATTATTATTCTTTGATGGTTCTCCTTATAGTTCACTTTTCTCTTGACCTTTGTCCAATTTTATACATACATATCATTTTAATAAAATTATGTTTTGCTTTGTTATCATCTCATAAATATTGAGGAGAAACTATCACAAAAAAAAAAAAGTGAAGATATATATCTATCTCCTTAGAGAAACAAAGATTGTGAATCTTACTTTTTGAGCTAGTCAATTTAAATAAAATAGATACTGCCTAAGTAAAAAAAACATATTACTCTTTATCGCTGAAATTATCAGCTACCAGAAATGTGTGGAGGTGTAAATGATAGTAACAAAGATTTAAAGAAAACTAGTACTAAAATCAGATGCCCTTATATATGATGTTTCATTACAATATCTGAAGTAACTCTCTGTTCAAAATATACTCAGGAAAAAGAATAATACAGAAAAAAGCCAAAACCTTCACTCATCTACATCCAGTAAACATTGTTGCCAAAAATAATGCAAGTTACATCTGATATAAAACTTTTTTTTAGGCCTCAGTTGTCTTTGCTATTTATACATATTTTACATGAAAAATTTTCCTAGAAAGAGAAATCTTCTCTGAAACTTCACTTAACTTCTTAAAAAACTTCACACCAAATTCAAGTTCTTAAAAAAAATTAAAGCACTTCTGTTTTTATTTTGACCTGTCTAGTTTTCCCACAACTGCCACTATTACCACATCTTCTATTTTCACTAAACAGAGGTTAAATGCAATGAAAACCGAGGCGTGCCAGTTGTGCCGCAAGTTTATAGAAGTTTAGTGGTTGAAAAAAAAGTTCCTTCCAAAAAGCAGCAGCAGACATACATGATTCTTAATCCTGTCTGGTTTGTAGTGCCTATGCCAGTGCAGGGAGCAGCCCACGCAGTATGCCAAATCCTTTCAGAGCTGCTGCTCCTCTTGGGCAAGTGAAACACACAAACTCTTATATCCATTCCATCTCCTTTCAAAGAACACGTGATCCAGCATGTTGCCTCAGTATCAACCTGCACTACTGATTTCTAGTATCAGAGGGAACTATATAATTTACTGAAGAGTAGTCATGTAACCAAAAAAACCCCAAATAATTTTCTAAAACAATTCAGCAAATAATGTTTTTTGTTTCACTTTCTATTTCTCCTGAGTTTTAAAAATATATAAAGCTGCTAAACAGGATCTTCTGGTTTTTAATTTGGAGAAAATATCATTTCCTTCTAGTTTGTTTTGGTTTTTTTTAAGACCTTACTAATCCAAAATCACAATATATTTCAAACAGAAATACATTCTTTAGGAGAAAAAAAAGTAGCAGCTTTAAAACCTTCATCCACCTTTAATACAAAACCATTTCCCAGGTTACTCCTGAGTGGACACAAGAGTCATCTCCCAAACTTTGCTCTTGGGGCAAAGGCACTGCTTGAGATAAAACAGAATGTTCAGTGAACCTGACATCAGAGAGGGCCTTGTATACACCATTTGTGAGGAGAAAAATAATTCCATTCTCCTTCTCAGCAAATACATATTTTCTGTATCCCTTTCCATCTATTACTGACAACAGTCCTGTAACATTTCTTATATTGGAGTCACACTTCCCCTCCATTGTTTTTCATTGTCTATAAACTATTTTATTGTCTACAAAACAATGGTTGTGTAGACAAAATCTCTGACACTCAAACCCTGTCTAAATGTAATGAAATGCTGTGACAGAATAGCTGTTTACATGCCACTACAAAAAAAACACTGTCCTCAATCTCAGCTTTTAAATATTACATGGAACATAAATAATAAGAATGCCTAAAATTGATCTAAAGCTATTATCTTTTGCTGAAAAAAAAAAAGAAAAATACCTTGTATTACAATAACTTGAAGGACGTTTACCAAGTCTTGATCAGCCTATAATATCTAAACAAATACAAATTGGTTGTGTATTTTTTAAGTTCAAATGGAGTCTACTGGGAAAAATAGCCTAATCCCAGCAGGAATGCCCTATATAAGAAGAAGAAAGGCAATATATTATTTTTTTAAATAGACTCAAAGGCAGACTTAGGTGCTTCACTGAATTTTGCATGTATATGTGCCCACATAAGGGCAAAGTTCTTTAGAAGTTTAAAGAAATTACTCATTAAATTAAAAAAAAAACACAAACAAACAAACAAACAAACCCCAAAACAAAACAACCACACAAAACCCAATTCAAAACAGCACCTGCTTTTAAGCTGCTGCACCAATCAATTTATTTGTCAAAGAGCTAGTGATTGTCTTCTAGGTATTATTTGATTAAGTTGACAATATTATGTGAGCAATGGTTGAGTACCCACTGTGCTGTACTTTTGACCAAATTGATTTGTGTAATGAACACTTGCTCTGTCTCTTCTCTAGCCTGAATAGGGCTCTTGATTTAACCAGTGGTGCTGGAAGCCAAGTGAATTTACAGCCCCCACAGTCATTCTCTCTCAATCTGGAGAGAATAGCAGCAGCAGTACATGAGCAAGCATAATTCAATACATTGTGCTATAAGCACAGAAAATAATATCAGAGAGCTCTGCAATATACCTGTTTGATTTGATTTGTAAACCTGATAAAAAAGCAATCGAGAAAAGTTCAGCAGAAAAAATATATATGCATCTCGAGTAAAAATATAACCACACTGAATGTGTACAAAGAACTGAAAAAATCATGCATAGTAAATCAACTTCATACTTTCCTTAGATACTATTGCACATTTTCCATTTAAAAAATATCTAGATTCTGAAATGTTACCTTTCCATTAAAAAGTGAGCAGAGAATAATTTCAAACTGAATTTGGGACTTCCAGAAAATACTGTTTCCCAAATATACTATGAACAGCGTACTGACAAATGTGATGGGTTTGTATTTTCCTATTTTCTTAGCAAGATTGATTAACCATACTGGTTTTCATAAATTTATATTCTGAGAAGTTTCAGCCCCTCAATATGCTTCTCAGAAGCATAGCAACATAGAGAAAAATGAATTATCTACACAGATACCTCTCTTTGTACTTAAATGTTTACACAAATGTGTACACATGAGAAAAAAAAAACTGTGCTTTTTAACAACTGTGATAAACATTACCAGAAGTATCAGTGACTTTTCTAGTCAACTGCATCTCTGTTAACCTCTTCTCATGAGTACAGATCAATAGTAAAGTCTCATTGCTTTCAGGATATTAAAAGGTAAGATTTTTTTTTTAAATTAGTACTAAAGATAAAATATTCTAAATACCTCCTCCTATAAGACATGCAGCTCATGCCACATCCAGTTATCCCCTTCAGAATGTATTTCTGAAGGCAATGTGCACTGTTCTTTGTTTAACTCTAATGCAAAGTGCACACTGATGTGAACTTGACATTATGCACAAAGAAATGTAACAGTTTAATTATGACAACATTTAATAATGTTGTTAAATTTCCGGTGTAACTGAATATTTCGTACTCTATAAATGCTTGGTTTCAAAGACACCAAGACTTAAATCCTGCAGGGGAAACCCCAACCCTCTTTTTTTCAGTAGTAAAATTCCCTTTTAATTCATCTGGGTCAAAACTTCACGCAATATTATGTTATTTCACTATTTTAATTAACTTCACTCAGTTTCCTAGATTACAAAAGCTATGATATACCTGTTTTCATATAATTTACAAAAACATTTTACTATTTATATCCACAAATCACAAGAAACCAAAGAAGCTCTGAAAATAAACATTCAGAGCAGCCCACTCTCTGTGGTCCTGTGAGGCCATCTTGTCCCACCTCTAAAGCACTGAGCTATCACACTGTCTACTGTCCAGTCTCCCAGCACATAAGAGCAGTCCTTCCTCTCATTTCACTATTGGCCATAGTAAGCTAGATGTTCAATTGTGCCCCTACTAATATATCTTATTAATAAAATACATCTTTCAAAGTTGAGATGACACAAAGGCTTAGCTTGCAAGCTGTCCAGCATTCTGGTGACCCAAGGGATGAAGCTGGACAGACCAGCAAGCCTAACTGTTTTGTAAAGGCAGAACAGATTTATTCATAACATAGTGCTTCACAAATGTGTCAGGAAGCAGGATGTCAGTGCACCTTTTTTTCTGTGAGAAGAGGCAAGCAGTTCCCCTCTGGAATATTTTGTGTTAGAGGTCCTTGATGAGTCAGATAAACACAATGTAGTACCAGGAAGACAATGTAAGGTGGTTGACTCTTAATGGGACATTTGTTTTAGATACATTGCAACACACAAGTGTACCCCCGTAGAATCTTGTAATAATTTTGTTTTGCTTCAGCAGTTTCTATGGCTCCTGATATTGTACATGCTTTGGGGCTTGAGCATCCTGGCTATTGTTCCTGGTTGAAGAATTTAAAGCAATACTGACATTTCTTTAATTTCTAGATGGATGCATTTTGGATGCTGATACCACAGGCTACAAGAAAGCACTGCTATTATTGTGATAGTTTATGCATAGAAAGCTAGCAGCCTAAATAAAAGAACATTAATTTTGAGGACAGATAGGAGCAATAAGATAGGTTTCTTAAGCTTCTGGTACTGCAGGGCATCCAAAGAGTTATTAATTACTTGGCTACATTAATTATTTCCCCAATCTGTCTTCCTTAACAATATGGAATATAGCGCTTACATACTGCTTTATGTCACCATTGCTGGTTCATCATTTTTCTTCCAAAATAGTCATCAGAATATCAGGAAAGAGCACATCAATCATGTTTGGAGTGGAATCACCAGAAACCATAACTGCTTTGGATTCTGAAAAGCACAATCTCAGAATTTAGGCAAAATTTGCTGGTATAAAGAGGAGATAATGTTTTTTAAAAAGACTATTAATAACAGACTTTAAAAGAGTTTTGAGTAACTACACAGTTGCCAAGTTCATTTAGGGACATCCAGTTGACATCAGCATATCAATAACTTGAAATGGGAGAATAAACCAGAGTAGGTTGCCTTAGTGCATTATTTATTGTTTGTATTGATTCAGTAATTCTAACCACTGACTGATCCCACCCATGATTATCACAACAGTTAACAAAACCATTCTCTAATGAGCTGCATCCTGCTCCATTAGCCAAAAAGGCATCACATACACTCCATATACATATTTAGAACTTCATTCTACATCTACAAAAAACAAATCATTGTGATAGTTTCAAGAGATAATTTAGTAATAAATTCCTGGGGTTTATCATTAGAGAAAAAAAAGAATCAAAACTGCAGACACGTTAGGAAACATTTTACTGGTCAGAGGATAAAAGCATTTATTTAACCTAAATGAAATATCTGAAGTCATGATACAGAGACACAAAGAAATATTCAGTTAACTTTGTTATTTCTCTTTCATGTGTATGTTAGAAGACATTTCTGATGTAATTTGTGTTGCTCTTTTAAAGTACTTCAATAGCAGGAATGAAGTGTTTAAAAATAACCTTTTTCAGTACTTGAAAGTCTTACTTAAAATCCAGACAGGCAATAAAAGAAGACACATGAAAAAAAAAAATACCATGAAAATAAATACAGAAATCTTGATTAGATTTGATTAAAGGTTTTTTATCATTTGAATGGGGGCTTTAGCTTCATATTGCTCAGGCTTGTTCGATAAACTCATCGAAGTATTAAACGAACAAAAAGAGGTTGTATTCTCAGCACTAAAAAATTACTTGTTCATGTCATTTTTGCCCACAAATTATTCAACACATTTACATCCTAAATTAATCCCTGTTATTTCTCCCATGAGAGAGCTTGTTTCCTCTTGCATATATAAAAAAGAGTGGTTTCATGATCAGCTAAAGCCTCAATCACACAGCTGAGACAAAGACCTTTCATGCCACCTGGGGACTCCATTTCCTTCCACCACATTTTGTCCCTACTCCAACACTTCCATAGATGAGTGTTAGTTCAGAGCCTTTGATCCAACAAGGAACTTACCTGTCGTGAGTTTGTGAGCTGATGCAATTCAGAACTGATGAAAGGGAGATAAATACATAGAAAATGTTGGGTAAGAGAAAGCTGGAGAACAGATATTTTCTGTGGCACCACAGCCTCAAGTCAACTTAATCCACTTTGGAAACTGCCACTTATCCCAACCACAGAGAAGTACTTCAGGGATTACAGAGTTATATAAAACAGGACTTGATGTGCTTCCTCTGAAAGTATTAATGGGGAATGGATATCACAGAATCACAGAAAGTTAGGAGTTGGAAGGGACCTAGAAGATCATCTAGTCCAACCCCGCTGCCAGAGCAGGATCTCCTAGACCAAGTCACAAAGTATCTTCCCTGACCGGGAATCGAACCTGGGCCATGGCGGTGAGAGAGCCAAACCCTAACCACTAGACCACTGTATGTTCTAAATAGAAAAAAAAAAAAAAAAAAAAAGATTTTCCATCTAAAATCCACCACCACTAACAAGGTTTAAGTGAAGAGTGGTGAAACAGATGAAGAAATATAGAAATGTTTTGTAAAGCAACAGGTAAATATACCTGACAGCTATGATAGTTCTAAAACACAGACTCTAGATTCTTTTCTTCAGTGTTCAAACTGGCTTAAAATTTCTTGCAAGTATTATCTCTCATAAATCAGCATTATACAGCTCTGAAGAGATGAACTAAAGCTTATTAAATTTTTGCTCTGGCAAGAGATTATCTGGACAAAAATACCTTTTAAAGCTTGTGGCTACCTTGTACACTGCTATGATATTTAATATTTGTCCAAGTGAAAAATCATTAATGAAATACTATGCTACACAGCTTCAAAGGACATTAACAAAAAGGGAAGAAGTGTCTTTAGACAGAACATTTGGAGGTTTGGCTATGAAGAGCTGTTTAGAAAGCAATGTTTACCCTCAGCTGGAATCAATGTATTCTAGTTTCTGGAATTCCCCCCCTGAACTAGATTGATGTCGTGCATCTAAGTCCTTTTTGTAAGAGTTGTGTTGACACAACCAACTGCTGAGTGAACTTGTGAGAGCAGAGTTCCATGCTGAGAGAAAATGGTTGATTGCTACAGTGCAAATTCATGAAAAGAAAGAAAACCTGACAGCATGATAAAAGGGTTTTCACTGTTTGACCCCTAACCTAATCTTGAACTCCTGCTGTGACTTGCCATTTGCTCACTTGTATGTCTTAGCCCAAAGAGTGAATTCCTGAAACGTCTGAAACTTGGGAGTATTTTGAGGGTTCTCCATGTCAGAAAAAAAAAAACCCCACACTGTCTGCACAATATTGCTCTGTATACTGAGGTATACATCAATTTAACAAACAGCAGTTCAGGTCCTATGCAGGATAAAAAATTTTCAGGCTTTGTTCACCACCATTCCATGAAAAAATAGCTGGATTTATTTTTCTGACTGGTTACATTTGGTATTCTCCTTAGCAAACTGCAACCAAATGCAAGCAGCATTTCAGAAGAGATGGTTTGAATGGAAATGCATATTTGCGCCTGTGGTTCGCTGTTGTTATCCTTTCTACAGAACATTAGATTCACTATCGCTGTCGATGGAACGCTGACCCTAAGTTTTCTGCTAGCCAACCAAGTTCAGAGAATTCTGTCATGTAATGTAAACATGCTTTACGTAAACCAGAAGACATATTCATCCTTAAGCTCATCCAACACCTTTCCTTCATTGACTTCTAAGATGATTTAAAATTATCAGGAGTAGGCTGATAACCAAAGGCAAATCTTCCTTGATCCTTCTAAGAAGCCATGACCAAATGGATAGATGAAAGGAGAGCAGTGAATGCTATTGACCTTGACTTCAGTAAGGCTTTTGATACTGTCTCCCATAACATCCTCATAGAAAAACTCAAGAAATGTGGCATAGACAATTGGTCTGTGAGGTGGATTAAAAACTGGCTCAACAACACTGTTCAGAGGATTGTGATCTGTGACACTGAATCAAGCTGGAAGCCTGTGGACAGTGGTGTTACCCAGGGATCAGTATTGGGTCCAATTTTGTTCAGTATCTTCATCAACAACCTGCATGAGGAGATAGAGTGCACTCTCAGCAAGTTTGCTGATACAAAACTGGGAGTAGTGGCTGACACCTCAGAGGCTGTGCTGCCATCCAGCACGAGGCAAAGGACAAGAGGCAACAGGAGTAAATTGGAGCACAGAGGTTTAGGGTAAACACAAGGAACAACTTTTTCACAGTGAGGGTGACAGAGCTCTGGAACAAGTTCCCCAGGGAGGTTGTGGAGTCTCCTTCTCTGAAGACATTCAAGACCCACCTGGATTCATTCCTGGGTGACTTAGTCTAGGTGATCCTGCTCTGTCAGGGAGGTTGGACTAGAAGATCTTCTAGGTCCCTTCCAAACCATAATCCTTCCTAATCCAGCCATTGTTGCAGAGTTTCATCTTCTTTCGAATTCTCAACGTGGGACTCAGACTGGTAATGGCAGGGACATAGTGATGGGGCAGGACCAAGGTCGTAAGAGGACATCAATCAGCAGGCCAGAGGCCAGTTCAGCAAGAAAGACAGGTCTAGGGCTGATCTGCAGATCACTGCTCCCACGATGTTGCTGAGATCTCTTGAGTGAACTGAAACTGAACTCCTGAGCCATGAGTAGGGGTATGTTGGGCAACCCAGAGGAGGCTGAGTAGGGCCGGTAAGGCCTAGTAGTACCCTCATGGATATGATACGGATCAATACATAAATGCTGATACCAGATTATCAGAAGAAAGCATCATGAAAAGGAAGATCTAAAAATGGAGCAGAGGAAAATGTTCATTTGGATGGGCAAAAATTTCCTGCTTCACAGAAACCAGTGTTCTTGTGCCTTGCAAATTGAGTACATAAATGTATGTTATTCTCACATAATTATTATTCTCACAGATTGCTTTTTATCACTTATCCTGAACCTGCATAACATAACTGAAGTATCTCCATACAGGCTTTGTTTAACATATTAGTAATTGTAAGCTGTAAAGCTCACCAGGTTCCTTCAACTACAACTGCTCTGCTTTATTTCCTGCCAATTGAAATGAAAAAGGAACATAAGGAAAAGTGACAAAGGAATACCAGTGCCAGACGTCCCTCACACAGCTTATCAGCCACCATCCTCTGTAGGAATAATGCCAGTTTTTGATATCCCAAAGTCAGTCTTTCAGGAAACTTAAAGAACTATTTTTCCTTTTTTTTTTCATTACATTTTAAACCTTTACTGAAAAAATAAAAAATAAAGCCCTACCTATCCTTACAAGTCAACTGCCTATGTAGGTTAGTGAATTGAACCTGGAAGAAGGAGGGAAAAAGAAAATATTTTTCAGGGTTTTCTTTGAAACCTGCTTCTAAACCTAGGTTTTGTCTCCCTAACTTGTTCAAAATCTCAGATAAAAAGATTTTTAGTTTCTTCAGGGATCCAGGGACATCCAAGTATACTTAGCTCCAATGCTGTTATAGAAAACATTTAGTAATCCAACATATAGTCAAAAGAAAACATTTCATGGTTCTTTTTTCTTCTTTTCTAGGTATGGAACTTTCATTCTACATTATACTCTTAACTGCATTTACTGCTTTTTAAGGAAAAAATGGTTTGGTCATTCAGATTGACAAGCCTACACTGTACTTCAGGTTTAATCTATAAAGACAGACTTTATTCAGGATGAGCTAAAAGTCATCCTTTTGTGAGTAGAGCTTAGACACTAATATGAGAGGAAGTTATGACAATAATTAACAGCTATTGGAAGTGAAAATCACTTAGGAATATAATAAACTGAGAATACTTAAACTGACTTCATTCAGAGAAAGATAAAATAATAGCTTACAGAAATATGGCATGAATTGCATTTACATTTAGTGTCATCTACTTTTGTAACACCTTACCCTTCCTCTACTTCTGAAGAAAATACTGTCAAAATTGCTCTTTGTGAGACTTCTGGAAATGGATTTACAACTGAAATTGTAAATTATAACCTTTTCTGTCTGCTCATTTCCACCTCAAGTAGCAAATTAATCTACTCCAGAACACTGTGCACTCTTGACTGCTCAATAACTCAGGTATCACCAGCATTTCTAATTATTATTTACCAAATAAAAGAAAGAAAATCAAGTGAAAAAATTAGACTCACAAATGGTAGGTACAATTTGACATTTCTTCACTTATTTGCATAACCATTCAATATGTTTTAATGATGGCAATCATGAGATTATATAAATTTATGAAGAACATATATTTATTACCACATACACTCAGGACTCTTACTCTTTCCCAATTAGAATGTCAGGTGAACATTTCATCTGAAAGTAAATGAATGGTGAGCTGAAGATGAGCATTCTGTCTCACCTGACTCATTCATGTAAAGAACCTCTAATAGACATTATTGGGTGCATGCATTAAATTCAAAATCACACCACTTGATTTTTTCTCAAATAAATTTCCTTTAAATAAAAAGGAAGATGAAAAGGTTAATTAAGTTCCCTCATGCAATTGTATTAAGAATACGCACAATTACTGTAGCATGAGGAGGATACTTTAAAAAAAAAAAAAAGGCACTACTGAAATACACAGCTAGTCAGCAAAAATTAATGAACAGCTATGGTTGCTTTCATGTAATGAAGACTTGCAGAATATTATAGAAACAAAGCCCTTGACAAACAAAATAAGTCTCTGCCTAGAAGTATGATACAGAAAGCCTTGCAATCTAATACACAAGTATGAGTTGGTAATACATAATAGTTGTGTTATCGTCAAAACCCTGTATTTTGTAATATGGATCATTTGACAACATGAGTCATATATCCGTAAATTGATATAGTGTTATTGGAATTTCTAGCTTGACCAATTGTCTCAAAATAAAATAAACCAGCTCAAAATTTCTTGAGAAATGCATTATTTTCAGAGATGTTATGAAGATATGTATTTCACTTTGCTCTCTCACAGGTATTCTGTGCTAATTTTGTCAGAGCAGAGACCACTCAGTGTTGTTTGTAAATTTAAATACCATCTTAAAATAAAAATAATAATCTAGAGATTTGTTGAAGATACATTTGCTCAATCCAAACACTATCAGCTATCAAATTTTATCTTATTAAAAACATAATCTGTTGACTTTCATCTAAAAAAAAAAAAATAGATGTATCTTTATCTAATATTTTCCTGGAGACATTTTTCTTGGTTAATTCCCTCAAACTACTCAATATTCTCCAGATACAGGTGTACTTCATTGAGAGAATAAATTGGAAGTAAAATACTTCTTTTGTACCTATAGAACATGGAAGGCTGAAAGCAAGTATCAACAGTCTGCAAATAAAAGTTTTTCATATTTGATTCCAGATTTCATTAACTGCTTCAATTTAGCCTAGCCAGGACATGACACTTCATTGAACGAGTGGAACTGACACAGAAGATTAATTACAGTAAAATTATCCTAATCTGTCATAAGCTCTGATATAGGAGTAAGAAGAAGTAATTTGCTTCAGTAAAAAGCAATGATCACCAAAGCATGAAAATTAACACTTCACAGAGGTAGATATTAAATGAGAAATATTAGCTGCATCAGCATATTGAAGACAATTATAAAATTCAGAGGACTTTTAAGAATGGGAAATACTAAAGTTTATTATTATGAAGTCAGTGTTGTCATTCAGTAAATGCTCATTTTATAAATTTAGCATTGTATTTCTTTCTCCTCAAAGGTAAATTGCATTACTGCTTTAAAGTATTTAACCACTTTTTTTTTTCTTTAAGCATTATTGCTTATTTTATCTCATAGAAGCTTATTAATACACAGAAGAAAAAAAATCACTGAGTATTACTTTATTACTTAAAATACACAGACAACATCTGACATATGCTCTTCAGAAATTACATCAGGGAAAAAGAGGTTTTTACCAGTTTAAGTCCACAGGCACTTATGAGCAGATAAGAGAAGCTTTTTTTTTTTTTCCCTGTTTAACAAAAAGAAATAAATACAAAAAGATAAGTACAACTACACTGTGAAGATACTCTGGCTTTACATTCTTGTATTACAGAATAAATTCAACCCAAAGATTTTATAACCACTAGCATTCACACTGAAAGGTACTAATGCATCATTATGATCTAGCAGGTTGCTCGCTGTGTTTTACAGCATTTCACACTACATTAACCTTTTGTACCTCAAGTATTTATGACTTCATAAGTAAGTATTTATCAAACTGAAAGCTCATATACAGCACTGTATTTTAGCTATCATTGTAAAGGAACATTTACATTTTTTTTTCCTGAATTTAAAATCACTTTGGTATACAGTCCACATTTTTAACAGAAACATTAATGCAAAGTAAAATTATTTTTCCAATGTCCATGAAAATGACTAAACACAAAATTACCAAATGCCTCAAATATGGTCTCTTGCCAATGGAAATAAACCCTTCTCATGCCAATTTTGTTCTAACGTAAAATATGATTTTTTCAGAAACAGCAAATATATTTGTTATGCTTTCTGCAGTATCCAGCAGTGTATCATAGCAAAACAATACACAGAAGTACTCTTGATACAAGATTCATTTCTAATATTGAAGTCATAGATTTGCCAACTACATATCATGCTCTGAATTTACCACAAAACCTCACAAAATATATCAATTCCAGCAATATGCATGGTGTGTTACATGTCCCCATGCCATATGTATAGCCAGATCTGAGGAAAAAAAACTGTAGTTGATTAATGTATTGTAGACATACATAGTGCACAAATACTGTGTTGTTTTCAAGTGTTTTTTCCTGGTGAATCGGTCTGAAATGTGAGGTATTTAAACCTACCATGGGCAGGCAAAGCTGTAAGCTTACAAACATTCTCATAAAATTTATGGCTAACAACCACCACTGCATAAGCTGAGCATATCTCCAAGATAAACAATGCCTGTCTAAACCTGTCAATCCTTTGCTCTCTATCAGAAAAGAATGGAAAAAACACAGGAAAGGAAGACTGTAGGGGAAAATGTCACAGGGAAGGGAACAAGGGACAAGTCTGCCGCTCTGTTGCCATCTTTGGCACACTTATGCTGGGACAATGGTTGAAAGAACAAGAATCCAGTCTCAACCAGCCTCTGAGGGATTTGTGCTCACTGGTAATCATACTGAGATATAGCAGGTTATTGGCCTGCTGTATCTATTGCAGAAACCCACCCCAGATGTAAACAACTCTGCTATAGATGGGATAGATTAAGGAGTTGCTGAGGTATTTTGCTCTCTATAGTGCCTTCGTCCACCAAGGTGGTGCCAGTTGAACCCTCCCGCTCATGTTCCTTGTCCGTATTGTGATCCCCTGCCACCCTCCTTGCAGATTTCTCAAGACTTTGCAGTTTAGGTTTCAGACTCAACAACCCAGTAAGTCACAGGCCAGTTTTCAGTCTCCCTCTCTCAACAGCCACAGGTGTCTAAATTTGTAAAGATAAATAAAAGAGCAAAATGCCTTCATGTTTAGCATGCTACAGAGAGTTTTAGACCCTTGTCACCTGACCTTTGCCATGATCCTGGTAGCAGTCATGTTCCTCAATTTCATGCCCCATCTTTGACTCTGCAATCCTATTCCTCTGTGCAAGAGAGCTGGAAACTATGCCAAAGCAAAGGAGTAGGGACATCCTATCGTTGTGTGTGGTAGCATCTCATCACTCCCACAAGGTGAGGGTGCAGGTGGATGAAAAGATGTTAACTTCATATGCTCTGCATGGTTTATCTGAATGTTAAAACAAGGTGCAGAGTTTCTTTATTAAAAATATATATATATTAAAAAATTTCCTAAGTAACAGCATATCTTAGAATTTTTTTATTTTGTTGTTGTTTTATTCATACACATGAAACAAAGCTTTCATGCAAATCAGGCTTAGACTGAAATTCAGCAAGAGCATTCTGTTGTTATGGGAAAAAGATTGTCTCTCTGCCTAGAACCTTGGGCTCAGGACAGCTAGTTTCTGCAATCTATTTTGCCAGAGATTTGCCTCTGGCAGGTTACTTAAACTACTTGTACCCTGGTTCCTCCTCTGCAAAAGCAGAAAAAACAATAATAGTAATTCAGCAAAATCTCACAAAATGGTCACAAGAATGAAATCAATCTTTTCATGAGATGGTTGGAGGGGATCATACTCTAAACTCAACAAGAATTAAACAATCACATTAGATTAAAGCAAGTAGCATCACATTCAGAAATATCTTGGTCTTATAGTCCACTCCCAAAACAAAAGGACTCTTGAACATAAAGAAACACCTTTGTCATTTGACGTCAGAATCTTACAAGATTTCTATCTCAAATTGTTTTGTGCTACCCTATAAGAGTGGTAGGAAATACTGGTTCCTTCCCTCATATAAGAAATCACTGCCTGGTAAAATGTCAACAACTAGAGAAAACAAAGAAGGGTCACCTGGAATTCACGTTCATATTAGAGTAGCCCTATAATGCAACAATAGACTGCCTTGTGCCCTGACAAGCTGCTAGTAATAGAAACCCTTTAGTCCCTCAGCTGCACCAAAGCAGGCAACACATCTAGTCCTAAGGCAGTAACACAGCATATCATACATCCTCCTCAGTCACTGTGACATCTCTATGAGGAAAAAAAGCCACAGTAAGATTTCACAACATTGGTTACATCTCTGTGACAATGTAATTCATCAGCACCAACAAGCTTGTACAGTGTAATGCTGAACCCCCAATGTTATGTCCCTGCAGCATGGTTATGTCACCTGACATCAGCCTCAGGTATTTTGTGTATTTCCTACTCAACCTTTGCAATACAAAAGAGTGGAAAGTGAACTAATGACTAAAAAGATAAGAGTGAACCAACCAAAGAAGAAACCAAAACTTCTTCAAGCTTTTTCTCTCAGTGATGAAATTGGCCTAATTATGCACTAGGAGATAATTTTCATAAATCTTATGATAAGAAGATTAAGGTACAATGGTATTTTAGCAAATGTGAGAGCAATAGAGCAACAAATTTATTAGTATTGGACACTATTCCATTTACCAAAGAGCCCACCTGTAAATAATGTAAATAACATTTGACATGAAATAACTACTCTTACTGAAAACTGCTGAGCAAATACTGCATTTGATTGCTGTATTTGATCAGTAGTACAAGGTGTTATAAAGCATCCACGAAGGATTAGTACTTGCAACTGAATCTCAGCAGTTTCCTAGGTAATTACCAATTGTTCACATAAAAAGTATGATGAAGAATAATTTCTAGTAGTTAATGCACTATTTTCTGCAGGGACAACAAACTTTGACAAACATACCACCAACCAGCCTTGTTCTGCTTTTTTTCAGTTCCAGCAGCAAGAATGTACACCTGAGGGCACAAAGCCTTCCAGAAGAGAATGGAGTAAATTGTAAACCAGATTGAGGTCTAGTCCAAACTTTGATTACTCGGAGACCGAGGGAATAACTATGCTATAAATACAGTAACCTCCCTGTCTTAACTAATAATGTATAACTCTATGCTGAACCAAAAAGTCTCATTTTACTTGTAATGAGGACAAAGTACCATTCCTCATAGAAGAAAATAGACATAAAGATGAAAAAAATCAAAACTTGAATATTGAGAAATATGAGCCCTCCTTACTTCCCACTGAGGGCAAAAGACTTAAAAGCATAGGACACCGTAAATTCAAGCAAAGTAAAAAAAAATACAAGGCTCCTAAATTATACTAGCTAGCTGGTTGTAAACTTAGCAAGTCTAAATGATCAGTATCTGAAATATTTCAATTCAACATGTCAAATAGATAATTCAATTAATAAGAAAGCTACTCAAATTTGGACCAATACATTATGAGGATTTAGATTAAAGAAACTGGAGATACTGAGACCAGATTCAATTTGCTACCTGAAAAGATTGTCTCTAGAGATAATTCAACAGCTGCTGATAACATAAATCAATTTTATATAGTGGGCAGTCAGAGCACATGTGACTAGCAGTGCTGCCACATGTCAGATATGTGACATACAAAATAAAATTACTTAAGTCATGTCATTAGTATAGACAAGACTTGCTACACATGCACAGTTAGGATTATTATTACCTAGCATATAGTGAGTATATGCTGTATTTCTATGCATGTAATATTTTATTTGGGAATCTTAACTTTGAAAGCTCCTAGACAAATATCCTAACTCCTCAAATTGCATCAGGATGAAAGTTCCAGACATAAAATTAGATGCTTTGAGTTAAGACAGATAAATGGGAGCATAAGATCCAGTAAAGTTGCTGTCCTGCAAGTATGTATTTGAAGACAAAGAACACAAAAAAAACCACAAATAAAACCCCCAAAAACCCAAACCCCCAAACCCAATCCACACCTATGTTGAAAACAGAAGTATCTCTTGCTGTAATAACAATAAAAATTAATAATAATAAATTTAAAAATACAAAAAACTTGTCTCTTCCCACTAGAACAGAATCAGTGATTCAGACACTAGCACCTTTGACTGAATACAACACATTTTGTCCCTATACACATTAGAATCTTTGGAAAGTTGGCTTTGCTGTACATGGAAAAAGAGAAGCAACATGGGAAATGGCTGCAAGTTTCATTTGAGAGAGAACAGAGAGATAAAAGGAATAGATCTGCAACACTTTCAACTCAGTGGGGAAGAAAAAAAAAAGAGGGAGTCTAGCTGCAAGATGAGAAGAAAAAATGGAAATGCTTGCTGGAGACAGGAAGAAGCCAATAGCAACATTTTATGCTGGTGTGAAAGTGCTTTAATTACATGTGTGAGCCATTTCACACGTACATATAATGCCAGTCTGTATGTTAATTTCAGCAGTTGCACAACTGAGTGGAGCATGCAGTGTTCCAAAGCTTTATCATTAAAAGTATATGCTAAAGTTTATACTTTCCAAACAGAATTTATATAGCCCTAATGGTAGCCAGTGTTGGATATCTCTGCACATACCAGCAGGTACTGACATTTCAGCACAAGCTAGATGTCTCACAATTAATGTGTACAGCTCAAATAAACTGTCACTGTTGTATTTTATATCAAACCAGGAGAGCAGTAAAGGCAAAACCTTATAATGCAAGTGTATTCAAACACAACTACCCAGGAGCTCTGCACATACTCACTACACAGGTATCCCTCAATCTATTACCTTTGAAAGCAGCTGTAATCAATTATTATGAACATCACTACAGAAATCCGAAAGGTTTGAACAAAGTTTTGAAGTGCTTGCAAGAGTTATCTCTCAAGTTAAAACCGTAATTCTGTCACTAAAATACTGTGTGCCATACTGCAAATTTACTGGGATGTAGTATCACCCACTCATGAGTATCAAACAAGGCTCATGCATTAGAAATGATTCAATGTCTACCTTACAAACACGTGTACTGCTCCAACTTTTACATTTTTCATCTTGTACATGAAACCCAGAATTTAAGCAAGTTTCCTAAGACCCTGGCTAACGGTAATGTATTTTAAGATCATCACCATAAGGGATTACCATAAAAGGAAAATTTCTGAGAATCTACCTTTTAATCTGATTTTTATTTTGCTTTTATATCCTTTACTGCTTAACACCAACTCTTTTTTTTTTTTTCCCTAAACACACTGTTAAAAAAGAGAAAAAAGTTACACCCATATATAAACCACAAAACTCTTACTACTTCCACTCCTCCAGGTCAGTACAGTTTGCTTTTTTTTTTTTTCAGTTTAAACAAAAGGAAGAGTTTATGTATAAAAAGCAGGAAATGTAGATATTCAGAGGTGAAACTCAGCATCTGTTTCATTAAATTTGGTAACACTGTACTTGAAAACAATGTAGTAAATGAAACGAAGGAGGAGGAACCTGTCCATAAGAAAGCAATTTCTTAGGATGACACAAGTACTTCCATACCCCAAAAATTAGAAACATAAGGACTCAGAGCAAGCAGGCAATAGAATTCCTATATTTGCAAGTAGTTACAGAATTTAAGGGACATTTCTCTGCCTTTAAATTATTATTTTTTCCTCAATATGCAAAAAATAATATAATTTATTTTTTAATATTATATGCTCATATTAAGAGCAATACTTTCCAATATTTTAATTAAATTGACATTTTATAACAATATTTTTTGTAATAAATTAATCTAAATAAGGGCAGCAATAAGGTGGGTTTTTTTTAATATGTACATATTACAAAATATATCACATCATTATGAAAAGCTAAATTAGGTGACTCAGCATTATTATAACCTGAAACTAGTAAATTTCTGTAGTTTACATTCAGTTTTGCAGACATCTTGTATCTCGCACATTATGTGCTTATAACTCACAAGGTTTTTTAGTAACTGAAGCTATGACTACAGAAGCTTCATGTGCAAACACTAATTAGCACAGACAGACAGATCTTTCTAGATAGCTGGGTGATTGTGCCTGCAGTGTGTTGTACTGTTGGTTCACATATTGCTTTCAAATCAAATATTTAGATACTATTCTGCAACAGCTGGAACTTATGTGAATCCTTATTAAATTAAATAGTTGGCATCTTTTGATGCACTTTTTATAACAGCCACAAAAAAACAGGCATAGGAAAGACTTGATGGTTATAATCATGCTTTCCTCCTCCCTTGATTGAATCAGAAGGCATTCGGCTGCCTTTTTTTTTTTAAATAAAGCAGAGAAAAAAAAAAGTAGTATTTTAATTTCATTACAAAGAAAAAAAACAAAACCAACAACAAACAACCAAACCAAACACATGAAGAGAAACCCTCCATTCTTACTTTTCAATGTATAATGAAGCTGGAAGGCAGTGCCAGTGTTATTACAGAATCTGCGATCAATCGATAGACTGAGATGCCCTCCATGGAAAACAATCTTTGAAGTTCTCTGGGCCATCACTAGAAAGTTTCTTGTTCTTTGCCTCCCACATCTGGAGGCATATTAGAGCTCAAGGTGCAGGCTGATGAGAAGCTGCTACACGGGCACTCTTTAACCTCCTCAGAAGCATTATGATTGAACTGATTGCTGGGACCAGGAAGGACCTCAGCAGTCCTTACACATTCTCCTGCCATTTACAGCTGGATTTTAAAATAGGCATCTCAGAAACTGTATTGTGAAGACTGACTGTGGGTCAGAGGCAGTTCCCAGAAAGGGAAGAGAAGACTGTGACTGTGGCAACTGCTGCAGTGGGTGAGATTTTAAACGAGGTCTCTGATGAAAAAGCAACTGCAGAAAGGCCCTTTAAGTAAGAGAGGAGATACCTAAGGGGTCTCTATTAGAAATCAGTTAAGAGGCTTGTGTAAATAAAAATAGGTAACTAGATGATCTTTAGGGCCTCTTCCAACCTAAACCATTCTATGATAAGCTAATACTGCAACACAACTGCATGGCATCTAGAACCTGAAAGATGCAGCAATTTAGATACAGAAATACAGGAGATTTTGTGTACATCAACTATAAATTCCCTTCAGAAGAGTACATATTCTCTCCATGCCACACTAAAATCAACAGTAGATTCGTAAGTCCTACTGGGAGTGGGGTGGGTGAGTGGAATGAAAGTAAACACTAGATAAACTTGGAATATGCAGAAACTAGGAAGGAATAGGCATACTGAAAAACAACATAAAAAGAAAGCCAGAGGAAGATTTTAAAAATGAGTAAGTACTGTAAAGATGAAAAGGAAGACAGAAAAACATAGAATACACACAAAAATTAAAAGCAGGCAAGAAGCAAGCAAGGGAGGCAAGTTTTGCATTTATGTAATTATTTTTTTAAAAATAGCAATTATTTTATATACATACACAAAACCTTCTCAATATATTAGGAAATGTTTACCCTCTATCCCTGCAGGGCCAGCAAACTAACTAAATGTTCACCTAAGTAAAAAGCACAAACAACATGGCAAGTACTCACATCTCAAAGAAACCTCCAGTAAGACCAAGCTATACTTTAATCAGCTGACATCACCTTTTCTGAAGTTACCAACTGCCCACATAGCAATATGAAAGAACCTCGGTGTTATACAGAGCAACTAAGTAGTTTTCACACAGAGAAACAGAACACAGGCTTTGCTTTTGCTGTGGGAGGATAGCATGTAATGTTTTGATAGAGTAATTCCACTGTAAATGCATATTTTACATAAATTACCAAATGTGTACATTATTTCAAATAGCATCTAGCTACAAGATACAACTGTAAAGCATAAGCTGTCTGAACTGGGAACAAAATCTATGGCAGCAAGAGTAAGTTTAGTTTTAAGAGTACATTAATTTTAAAGATAAAGATGCTTCTCTGTGCATGTAATTCAATGATGCTATAAATATATTTTAAAGCATTTTTGTTTTAATATAAATTGGAACAGCATAATAGTTTTCTTTAAACAGTGATGTTCATATTAAAATCAGAAAATTATATATTAAGAAGTTCAAATTCACTAAAGGAGTTACCTTAGTTCCTATTAATAGATTTAAATATAAGCTATGTGCAGTTCACAGAGCAGAGGTGTGCAGGCTTTCATAACCTAAGTCCACCTCCAATAGTCTAAGGGCCTGAATGGACCTCTTAGCTGCATTCTTATCTTACAGTAGAACCAGGACAGAAAAACCCCACTATGCTGGTGGTCTTCAAATTGCAGCAAGGATCTTGACACTTAAATTTCCATGTCACACATTGGTAAAGAAACTGACATATATATATGCAGTACTAATTCAAGACAAAACAAAACCAGCTTAATTCTATTATTTAGCTTCCATCTGGAATGTCTACCTATTCCTGTAATTAATTAATTAATTGACAATTAATGTCCAGATCTATGCAATTTGAAAGGACCACCAAAAGCTTTCTGCATATCACAGAAGTACAAAGTACAGCATGATGTGCATGCTTGACTATTAGTTCAGTCTAATTCCTTTTCCAGTAAAATCGGAAAGGAGGAACTTCTATTTCCTGAATGTTTATCTAGTTAATAAGAAAATTGTCCTCTGTCTCCTTCTGCTGGTGATGTGTATTTCACCCTGTCACATCACATCATAAAGCAGCTTCAAACTTTTACATGGATTCACCTGCTTGCAGCTTAAGCCATGACAGAGCAATGTGCCTCGCTACTGTCTTTCTAATATGGACAGATAGAAGGGTTAAATGTTCAATCAAGTCACTTTCATACAGACTCTAGGATAGGAAGAGATGAAGTAGGGAGAAGTGGCAAGTAAGCTCACATGAGGTACCATTTAATTAAAGTAATTCTGTGGGTAGGTAGGTGGGGTGTGTATGGGAGAGAAATGGAAACTTGAGAGTATAAACAGGATTTGAAAAAAAATTTTCAGGGTTGGGTTAGGGGTTAATAAACTGCCACTAAGCCATCCTTAACTGAAACCCATGTGTGGTCATGCAGCAGAGTAAGTGCAGCTCTTGTGTAACCCTGGGCAAAGACTGTCACATTAAAAGAAATTCAGCCATGTGATTTAAGATAAGAGGAAGCTGATCCAAATGACCTTCATAGCTTTAACCTACAAATCTCATCACTTTTCCACCTACCTGTGCTACCTGACCATTCTGACCTCTCTAATGGAGATGCACTTACTTGCAAGAAAGGACCTAAGGATGTTGCTGGTCAGTCGAGAAGTTACAAACATATTCTTCTCATGCCACTGCACAAAGTACTCCAGGCAATATAGAAGTTTATATAGCAATTACAAAGAGTTAGTGCAGAGAGAAATCGACAACTCCTGATAAAGTTGCAAACCATTAACTATCATTTGCATGCCAATTACAAGAGAATGGAAAACATCATTAGTCTTACATAACCTAGCACAGCCACTCCTGTATTTAGTGAAAATGAGAGCTCATTTTCACAACAAAATCTGCCTCTGCCCCCCCCCCCCTCCCCACCCCCCCCCCCGCCCCCTCACCGCCACTCGACAATCCCGCGTACGCCGGGGAACTCAATATGACCACCCAACGTCCATATCGCATGGATT